>JAHZMW010004888.1:0-15362 GCA_027743745.1 Alloscopus bannaensis | reverse complement strand
TTCTAATTAAAACTGAAAATTAACCTGTTACAAGTTTTCTGTGCAGAATTGGACGAGGAATTTGATTCTCGTCAGCCCTTTACATTTTTGCTATCACACCCAACTGTGCACATCATTTTTATGGATTAGAGAAAATGTACGGGTTGACTTTGAAAAATGGTAGGTTGCCAGGAGCACAACACCATGTTTTCTCTCTGTATCGCCGATATAACGTTGACAGCAAGCGAAACATGGTTTCATGGGAATCACAAGGATGAAGGGAGAGGTTAGCAAAGAGTGCTGACACGTCGCAAGACTTCGTGGGGATGATATCATACGCATTAAAGAGACTTCCCCTGCAGGTGCCCTATCAGGGTCATCGTCATCCGTCATCGTTTTTATTTCTTCAAAAGTGGTGATACGCTCACTGTCGTAAAGTGCATGACACGACGGTCGACACGATCAGGGATTTCTCATAGGAAGGGAGAGATGTTTAGTTAGGTGCAAAGGGCTTGGTTGTTGGAGTTTGGATATATTATATTCGTGTAGTCCACGCAGTCGTCGAGTACATAAATTGTTTGCATGCCGCGAAAAGTGGTTCAAGTGTTGCACAGGAGAGCAAGACATAATATTTATGTATAATGCAGTTTTTTATGCCAAGTAATGGTAACCACGCCAGAAAAAGGAGAGCTGTGCGAATAGGCCCTACCTTTTTACCTTTGCATATGACGTTGTCACGAAGTGACGAGAGAGCAGTGACTTGTTTGTTCTAAAGGAATTACAGACGAAAAAGGTTCATTTTCGTCACAATAAGTCACAACAACTTTACGTATAAAGAGAGAGCGTTGATGGCAGTGCATGTTATTGCACATGTGTACGCTTAAGAAGCAGAATATGCACGATTCCTCCGTCATGCGTGCCTTTCTTCATAATTGGCTGTGTGCACACTGATTAGTTGGTGTCCTTATTAAATTGTGATTGAATCGCGAGTGGACAAGCCATTTGACGTGTTTCTAGATTGACTGTCAGACATCATCATCGTCATGATCATCTCCCTTTTCGTTTACTAACAAGAAACGGCATCTCATTTGTCATTGTTGGAATACAAGATGCATAAACACGGCGAAGATAGAATAATACGCAGGCAATAAAGCCAAAACGTTTTCTTTATGGTGAATGACTCATGAGTCATCATCGCAAACACACACGGTGTCACGCAATATTGCAACGTGTATGGATTGGATGGATGGAGATTGCGCCTGCATAAAAAAAATTAGGCAACCACTTTGAAGGCTAAATTCTAGCTTCAGCATTGGTTCTGTGCATTTTGTGGTTGTGCTAAAAAAATCTGCGCTTTGCCAAAAATACAATAAACGATTCGCTTTCATGCTTTGCTTATCCACTGCTCAATTATTGCACTTATGTGAAGGTATTGTAGAGATGGAGTACAGGTATAAAAATTTCGAAAAAAAATCGTGTGCAATGCCGTTGTACAACAACGTACAATACTATAAATGTATATTAAATGCAAATCCATAGTAATGCTCAACAATTTTTGTGTGTATACAGCTCTGGTGCAGGTATTTCACGATTGAGTGGGAAATGAGTTTTTTTTTCTCTGATAAATACCTAAAAAAACTAAACCATCACACAAGGTTAATTTTTACTTCCTTTGCTTCCGCCGTTTCCTCTCTATTTTTCAAAGTGTGAATCTCTTTCAACAGACAATCGAAAGATGCTTAAAGAGCTCTTTTGGTGATTACAATGATTTACAGTTTCTCCGGAATTTAAAGGTGCACCAAATTGAACGGTCCACACTACTCTGCCCATAATACAATAACGATCATTATGACGATGACGGATTTTTTTCTGCATGAGGAAGTAAACTATTTTTGGGAGAGCATTGACTCTGTAAATAAAGAGGTGTGATTCAAATAGTTGATTCTTGTACTAGCTTCCCGGAACTCCCGTTCGAATCATTGTCGTCGTCATTATCATCATCAAGTTGGTGCCATCCATGCCACACTTCACATTATCGTATTTTGTGGCCGTTCTTACTAGCTGTAAATAATTCACAAAATATGTACAAATAAGCGAGCACTCCCATATCTCACAAAACAATAAAGTCTGGTTTTTATGAATCATTAAAATGTGCGTAATATCGCGTAATGCGAGCGCTAATATCAACATGGATCCATTATGGGATTTTAATCGTTGTTTCTTGAAGCTGCACAAATGTGTTTACATTTCACAATTCACGAAATGTGAATGAATTCATCAAGTCGCAAGCACGAAAGAAGCTCTCATTTTCCAACCAGAATGAAACTTTTGGTAAATTGTATTTTCATAATAAACGCTAAGCAAATCTCTCATTCCATGTGAACACTCCATTTGGCGTATGGCTGATGTATTTCAAATGACAAACTAATGTCGGTTGTAATGATGATGTCGTTGGAGTGCTACAATTTTGGGATTGAAATCAAAATAAAAAAGAGACAGTTACCACATCATGTCGACATGAAGCAGCCACCTGGGTGTGCAAGGGGAAAACCACCTTTCCCCAGCGAGTTGTGTGCTTCCTCACTCTGTTTCCATCTTTATTAGCCTTCTTTCTTGCGCTACATTTAGGGACATCAGGTACAGCAACAGAGACGTAATTACAGGTATCTCCTCTCGTGCCACAATCTCATAAGAGTTACCACCAAGACCCAAACATTAAGCATGCGCATTGGGGAGTGCGTTGAAAAGTGAAGTCACTCTGTAAAAATGCCCAAGACAAATGCACGCACTGATAACCACACATATATGCCTGCCATAGTAAACAAAGCTTAAGTGTCACTCGGTTTAGAAAGACTCTCCCTCAAAACTCCTGCAAAAACCTCAACGGAGGACATCCAAAATTACAACAACAAACGTTACATCCTGCTGTTTACTCACAGTTTAACGTTTTTTTTTATTTTCAATTTTGAACTCATGTACTCATGTACGTTTCATCGCTGTTGGGATTTTATACATCCTTTTAAGTCGCTATTTGCTATCAACCTAAGATTTCTAAATGAGCTTCCTTTTTCACTCATTACACACCAAAAATGTGTGCGTGCGTTTGCATATATACTCATAACAGAAGAGGAGTTGTCTTCGTTGCTGCCTGTTTTGTTATGTAAGCGAAAGGGAAACAGAAAATGACTTTTTTCTGCTGCCAAACACACCTATCCTTGCGAGACAGTGGTATGCTCTTGTATTAGGCTAGATAAATCAACGTACCTATTCATACCAATAACCAAGTCACCCACCATATCCTCAAACATAAATGAACCGTTCTCGTCTCAACAAAGATTTGTTTTGCACAACTAAGGAATTGCATAATCATCACCAACATCATCGTGAATCCACATACCAAAAAGGTGATATTCTGCTGCATACAATAGTTCAGAACGCTGAGTGCTCACACATTGCCGTTTTGTGGTGCATAATAACTTGACCTTACATCCTGTCATCAGGGAATAATCATATATGATGGGATCTGGTATCATTTGTGTATCAAGGTACTTCACAGAAAGTTAAACGTGTGTGAAGAGCATATATAGTTGCCGAGAGTTGGTCACAAAGGCGACCATATGTCGAATACGTGTTTTTCAGTTGTAAGTCCGGCCGGATTTACCATTCCTTCTTGTCTGAGAACTTTATCTCTGGCAATTTTCTCTCCCATCTTCGAGATAATTGCGCTTTTACAAATACGAAGGATTCAGCACCGTTGCCTTGCTCAGGTTTAAATTGAAAATTCATAGGTTACCAAGGGGTAAAAGTGGTACGTTGGCATGATGGACAGAAAATGAGAAATGGGAGCCGTTTTTGCCGAGAGAGTCGATCGCCGACTCGCTTGAGGAGACTCCGGACCAAAAAAGGAGGCGCATGACATGTCTATTTGACACTGTGATCAACACACAATTGTGTTTGTAATAGAGAGAGGCCGTTTTGCATAAATACGTTGGTAGATTATCATCGTGTACCGACTCACTCGAAACGACTCTCGCCAAGTCTGTAGCTTCTTTGTGTGTTCACGCGCGTCAGTTGCAAGAGAATCGTAAGCGATGGGCTTCAATCTGAAACGAAGAGTAAGCTTCGCGAATCCGTCGTCTCTGGGGAGAGATTTGAAAATTCACATTTTTTTTCAAAGTTTGATTGGGAATACACATTTTTTGCTTGTATACCTCATCTTTACACAAACCGTATAATGTTGATTATCAAAATTGAAAGGAATGTGTGTGTACGGTATGGAGCACATCACGACATAACAACAATGATGTTGATGACGACGATGATGCGATGGTATTTTTCTGGAGATTATCTCAACCCACCTCGACAAGGATGATTTGCATTTACAAGGAAATCCCCAAAAACGATAGGATTTTTTGTGCTCTCCCAACCAGAGAACGTACCTTCCCATCGGCATCCGTAAGACGAGAGACAACAGTCCTGTCGTAAATATGTTGTAATCTAGCACGGAATGAGGATGCACATAACACTGTGCATGGTCGTCCACACATCCTTCCAGTGAGAGTCAGAGGCTAGTCCAATTCGCTCTCCTTTTCTACGAGTTGTCATTCTCCGATG
Organism: Alloscopus bannaensis; assembly: GCA_027743745.1. NCBI lineage: Eukaryota > Metazoa > Arthropoda > Collembola > Entomobryomorpha > Entomobryidae > Alloscopus > Alloscopus bannaensis. The sequence continues at coordinate 10,769 of JAHZMW010004888.1, read as the reverse complement.
ACTCATCATTGTCATCATAATAATACGCATGAACGTCTACCACAATCTCTCATATAATGGTTGTGAGTGGTGCACGCCTTCTCGTCCGTAATTGAGGAAAGAGTGAAACGCTGGAAATTGGTATATGGTTGTTAACTCTCGTGTGGTAAACCCATCTCATTTGTCCATCTTCAAGATTGGCGTGCATGGCAAGAAAAATGTTTGGGAGTCATTCTGATAATGAAAAACAGGAAACACGGAGAAATGTCTTGATGGTTGTAGTTGGTTTATGAGCAGATAGGAAAAGGGGATCTAGAAGATTGTTGTGCCTTGTTACAATTGGGAAGGTGCAATAAAGCGTGGCTCACATCTCCAAATCTTCAAGTCAGGAAGGAAGACAAAGCGCATGAGTGACATCAACAGAACAATGTTAAGGAAATGTAAAGTGGATGACATACTCAGTTTACTTGTTATTTGCAGTTGTGAGAGGTTGATTGAATGAGGGTGATCATAATCAAGACTCGCGTAGAGGATCAACAGAACAAAGTCATGATCTGTGGATATTCGTTGATTAAAATATGCATACAAAATTTCCTCAAAATACGCAGGCATTCTGATGTGCACATTATTCCATATTATTATTTTCAGTCTCCTCGTTTCATGTACGAATTCCTCAGCGAAGAATAAGTACCACCCTGTTCCTCTCTTTGGTAGCAAAATCTTTGTTTTCGTCAAGCTCTGACCAGACTACCTGTTCTCGCAATAACACACATAATTCGTTGTATTCCTAGATCATGAAAATGTTTTTGTACTCAGCAGTGAATGCGTGCGCAGCAGTTGTAATAATGCATTTTTATATGTATTCATAAAGTTTTGTTGTGAAAATTCATTCATCCATACGATAAACGAATGTTGTAAACTTTTGTAGTATTGCAACATTTCCAACTGAATTTAGCAGAACGGATATCTCTTGGATGCAAAAACAGTAACTTTACATATTTATTTAATCTCAACGCTGCGTATATGTACTGATGCTGTAAATCTAACTCTCACACAGAATTCACCGCGGGCACACGCACACCATTGGCTGTCCATCTCACGTGTTATTTTTATGTAAACATGAGTAGTTGTGCATCCGCAGGTTCAGCGCCACTTCCATCGATTATTATGTGAATGAAAAAAATGCAAAAAATATGACTTAAAAGGATGCTTATTAGTATACCCGTTCCGCCCGTTCGTCCATCCAGATGTTCTTTCTTAGCCATGATAACTTAAAAAACGAATACACCTTTCGTAACTTTTATACAAATGCATACACTGTCAGACGTAAATATATCGAAAGTGAAAACGAAAACCAATCTTTTTCATTGAATTTTGACCTATTTATCACTTGTGCTAGCAGAAACACAATTTGTCATCTAGCGTTTATTTTATGCTCACACAAAAATGCAGTTAAACACTCAGGAACGGCCCTCCAGTGTACAAATATTTTCACTGATACCTTGTACAACGCTCTCAGAGTAAAAGAGAAAAGCTGTAGTCCTTTGGACATATGTATCAACAACATGAACTGTTTTTACATACATATTATAAATAACTCAATTCTAAAATGCTATTTTTATGTTTACGCGTTCTTCAAACCAACATTTGGGTCAGTTGCAATACTAGATCAAACGAAACAAAACCAAGTCAGCAATGACAAACACTCAGTCAGAGTATTCGAGAAGCAATCAAACTTGCATTTTACATTTCTATTAATAGGCTTAAAAATGCAACAAATATAACAACTAACTACTAAATTACTAATACATAATTACTTAAAGGCAGATGTTTTATATTTAATGCGGATGTTCAAATCACCTACATTTTATGCTATCCTTCATAAAATAATATCTGATTAATCGTAAAGTAAGTAAAGAAATTAAGAAAGAAAGTAAGAAATCGCCAGTTAACATTTTGACTTTGGCGTTTACTGGTGGAAATCTCCAAGTTAACCAAGTCAAACTTCTACCGAGAAGACTAAACCTTGATTTTACTCAAAAACCGATTTTAGAACCTAAGACCTTAAAAAATTGGAAACATTTTCATATTCGTGATCCATACGACAGTAGCTAGAAGTTGATGTATTACTCAATATGATTTACTGTGGAAAAAATTGTTGTTGAGAAAGGGTTCATGGCCTTGGTCACAAATTCGGTCGAGATATTTTACGCTTGACAATGTATTTGAGTAAATTTTTTCGCCCATTTTTAAGTTATCGTGACAAAAACATCTGGATGGACAAACGGGCGGAACGGGTATACTAATAAGCATCCTTTTAAGTCATATTTTTCGCATTTTTTTTCATTCACATAATAATCGATGGAAGTGGCGCTAAACCTGCGGATGCACAACTACTCATGTTTACATAAAAATAACACGTGAGATGGACAGCCAATGGTGTGCGTGTGTATTCTGTGAGAGGGTTAGATCTACAGCATCAGTATCTAGTATAAAAATCCTTCTATTGATCCTGATAAAACTATCCTTGATCGAACCTTTCACAAAAGATGCTAATTTTTCACATTCTATTCTAATCATATCTTTCATCTACACTTATAGATGAAAGATTATCATCATCTGATGAAGTAAAGGGAAAATGTAATATGAATTGACTAATTGCGAGTGATATAGGCAAAAACGGTAACCATTCAACGTAAACATGGATATATACCATTCTACGAGCGGATTAGTTGGCATCAAGGATTAACTAATGGAAATTAACTAGGCACTCCTTTACTTTAAGAATCGAGTTGAACAATGCAATTGTTCACCTCCGTTGCAATAGTGGATTAATTTGATTTCTCTGTGTATTAGTATGGAATTTTTAAAAAGATGATTTTCGTCAAGTAGATAAACCCGCCACATGTGTGCAAAGGCACATATTATACGGTCCAGGAATTTCCATAGCCCCGGTGATAAGCCGGTTGATTCATACTGAACTTCACTTGTACTTGATTTCCTGTTTGTAAAAATATTAGGTACCTGCCATTAACTGTTTTACATCTTTGTGGAAATTTTAAACCCGATTAATTGTTAGCTTGGAAAGTTGCGTTAGGGCACGATTTACGACTTCGGTCTCTGAAATCCGTTGCTTTAAATTTAAGCATTCTAGAATTGCGTTTTATGTGCATTCTAATACTCTATTCTAAATTCTCTCGTTCACTATGTACTTCATTTTTACTATCTATTTCAAATCAAGGACCTCGTTCCATTGCAAAAAAGTCAATTCTATTTTTAGCATTCAACAAGAACCTGGTACACCTACAATGGGCATCGATATTTTCACGCAATAGATACATAGAATATTTCTTAGATTAATTGTGCGGAACTATTTACTTTGAACTATCTCACAAATGGTAAGGGCACGGGAAGTCCCAAAATTCTACTAAAAGGTTCCCACAAGGCAGAACTTACATGAAAGATCTTTCGCAGCTTAATTCAAGCTAAAATTAAGCAGCGCCATATGGACACCTATTATATCATCCACCAAGAAAAATACCTCTCTCGCATCATACAACGGGTTATTATAGCAATTGTAATTAACTGAATTCAAGCGGCTAGCCCTAAAAGTTGCCGATTTATGCACCGCATATTTGCCTTTGCGTATTTACGTTTCTCTGTACTTGACGGCACTTGTATGTCTGAATTTGACATAATATTTTTTTAATTACACACTTTCGTACCCGAAAGGCTTCATATACCCTTTATTGCAGTAAATACTTTTGTGTTTACGCTTATTTGATCTTAAAGATCAAATATTAAGGTTTGACAAAAATAGATCTTAAAGATCTATTTTTGTCAAACCTTAATATGCGCCCACGACAGATGCGAGAGAGCATAACTAGCTATTGCACGCACACAGTTCACATTACTAGAGAATGCGTGCAACTCACATGTTTCCATAACTTGTAGGCAATATCTCACTGTTTAGGTACTCAACGGTACGGTTGTACGTTACTTTCGATTAAGGCAAACGGTGGAGATTCTTTATTGTTATCAAAAGTAGAAAATTATTAAAAGCAGTGCAGCTTCTCTGGAGGTAAGTGCTATAAACTGCAACTTCTTATCGCATTTTCTGGGAACTTGAGTTCAACTAAGCGCACATGTTAGTGAGTACGTTATGATAAGCAACAACGTCCTATCAACTTCGCGAATCTTTAGCCATGGGCCTTTGCATCTACCTAAAACAATACTCAACTTGATCTTTGTTCGTTTGTCTGTAATTGCACGAGGGAATTGCTGCAGAATTTGTGTTTGTGTGTGGTGTGTGCCACACGAACGTCTAACAACAAAGTGTGACTAACAGATAAGGCAGAGAGATGAGAGTAATGTTGTGCAACAAGGTTTTTAGAAATTGTGAAATTTTTATTTAACAAGGAACACTTAGACTTTGCTTTATTAGTAATACTCACTCAGACTCTCACGGTATACATTTATTAATACGCTGCAAATTAGAACTTCTTTACAACCATAAATGAAAAAATGCATTGGCTGTTTGAAAATCAAGAGTTTTGACAGGTGAAGCTGCCCAATTTTTCAGATTAAATACATACTAAGTTTGAGGATTCGGAAATGAGTGAGGTTGATTAGTGAGCGACATCTGAGGAAGTCATTCATGATGACTGAAAGAATCTTTGCAATTTTGTGTAAATGAATTTGTGTAAAAATGAACTCTATCGCATTCATTACTTTTTTGACACAGCGTCGCAGGTCCCACCGATAGTTGCCGATTCCTGCAATTAGTCAGATACACAGGAAGGCAGCAAGCCTTTGACTCTGAAAATACAAACTTTAGTTTTCTAAAGACGCAGATTTGGAATCTTATGGAATTTTATGGAATCTGGTTTTGTTTTTAGATTGTTTCTGACCTTTATATTTTTTTAATCCAGTCCATGAGAGGCCTGTTTGCATTGAATTTGAATCTTCTCAATTCACGAACAAATAAAATTTTGCATGCTACACACGGTGTCATGTATGGCAATGAAAATTTATTTTGATCTTGCATTTGACCCGCTTCCGGTCAGTACTAGTTATCGGTGTCAGCATACATTTTCAATCCTGGCAGGTTGGGGGAGTCAGATTCTGAAAGATTTAACCATTTAAGAGTTGTAACGTTACAAGCATAAAAATGCTCTTTCGAGCCGATTCGCCAACCTGTGATTTTAGAATTCCAAAATGGTCAACAGATTCGAAGTCTATAAGCGGCTACCTTTTCGGCGATACATCACTAAATATATGTGACTGTGATTATTTTTTGTGACCTATGCGTTTGACCCACTTCCGATTGAGGTCAAGGGCTAAATTCATCCGAGATATTTATATCTCCGACAATGTGGTAGAGTCGGATTTGCAAAAAGTGTATCCGTTTTTGAGTTATCGTGAAATCGGCAGGAGAAACGTACCCATTGATAGGACATTCTTTCACCTTCGGTTATTCCTAGGTTATTTCAATCTTCTATCAATTAGTCAAAAGCTTGCCATAGCACTTGTTAATAATACTCCGTGCGAAGTAATACTGATTTAGTACTACCTTTCGAGATATATTTAAAGAGTACCACATGTCTTCTTCTAAGTAAATGTTATAATTTATCAAATTATCATGAAATTTGCTAACACTTTGCAGCAAATTCAGTGAGAATTGGTGAGTATTTTTCACTAAAGCAATGGCACATTGGCAGATTTTACTCAAATCATTGTGCGGTCGGGCTCATTGACACGAAACTCATTGTCCATTTGCTAATTCAATGCCATTTGGCTAGAGTGCTGAGACGCTCAAAAAACTTCCGCAATTTTAAGTCCCACCGACTCCGGAGTGTGCTCTACCATTCTAAAATTTAAATGGGTTATCAAGGGATTGTTGTTTTGTACAGCGAGTCGTGCATATGGCGGCACGATGTTTTTATGACAGAAGACAATGAGACAGCAAATGAAAAACAAGCGTTCTTCTTTGTTTCCCAGCATTTAGAAATTTTTCAAATGTAAAATTTGTAGCCCCACACAGTTACAAGCAGACAATGCGCATGCATACATAATGGCTGCCTGAACTTTTACTGCAGCATTTACAAAAAAAAAGCGGCTTTTAATCTTCCTAATCAATCATGACTCAGTCAAAAGTGGTGTTTTGTGTCCTGTTAACAGTTTACTGCCTTTTTAAAAAGTTTGTTACTTCACAAAATCTACATCATCCTAACACTTTACATTTCTCATTCTCTCTCTGATACGTCCTGCCTTTCCGTTGAAGTTAGTAATCCTTAAAATAGGATAAGATTTTTGTTGAAGAAACCATTCAATTTTATGCTTCAGAACTCTTCCGGAAGTAGAAAATAAAGTAAACTACTCAAGTCCTAGAGGTAAGCACAATGTGGTACTATGACAAATGCGTCAGCGAATAGAACTGTGAACAACTATGCGCGCGAGTGTTATGCAAACAGTCCTGTTGCACAAGTGTTGCGCGTCTGCATATTATACTCATGAGCCTGCAAAGTGCAGTGCAATCTCAGGCTTTATGACTGAATAAAGATGCCTACTGCTCAGAGAGACACCGAGAGATAACAATCGTGGCCCATATAGAGTCATTATGTAACGCATTTTAACACACGTTAGTCACCATGATGTAAAAGTACATTACTCCAAAAGATATGATCATTGATGCATTATTCCTGTGTCCCACGGAGTCCCATTTGTAGGAGATAATAAATATGCATAAAAACGTGAAGTGTTCGTATTAAATTGAGGAAGCTACTTAAACGGCGAAGTTATTTATACCTCAAAAGCCGAGGTGGACAAATAGTAGTATGGAGAGACGATGTTGGGCGTCGTAGTGCACCTAAACTCACTCACAGAGTAGTCACCATTATGCTTCTTCAAAGTATGCCAATTAACCGTTTATCACACATACATATGTTCAAAAATAAACTCAAAATAAATGGGCACAAAAAGCTGTTTGTATCAAAGACATTCATTTTATTCTTGTATTTCGGTGACCAAAAGGTCCACACCAACAGCATACTCTGTCATCAGTACAAGTATTTATATTAGATTACCTGGATCTTCCTGCCCAATGACAACACTGTATCAAATTTTTAATGACGGGCCACCAGTAGCCTATGGGAAAGTTTAGAGTTTACAACTTCATTGATGAACTAAGCGCAACGGGTGAGGCAAGTTAAGACTCTACGACTAATACTAATATGTATAAGGAGTTTTTCCCTTACAATTAGCTGGAATTGTTAGCTGGAATTCATGGTGACAGACGGGATCATTGGCAATTTTTTGTTTTTCTTGCGGGCGAATTTCAACAAAATACTCTAAAATTGAACCACGTAAAAAATTGCTGTTCTACTGCCAGGATAGCGGGAAACTAAGCTTTTTGAGCCTATTGGAAACAGTGATCAAGTTGTTGTTTTTAGGCAAGTGTAGTTAGGGCAAAATCTGCCGATTTTTTATTTTGTCAGCCGTAGTCTTAGGATTTGCTGTAGTGAGAAATGAACTTATATTAGCCCATTTATTTCTAAAAGTAGGGTTAAATTTAGTAGAACTAGTCATTTGAATTTGACATATGCGTCACTGTGTAATTTGTACCTATAATCATACAAGTGTGAACAATATCGAGTGTTTTTATGAGCATGCATTTTATTAATAAATGATTGCTACATATCTCGACGGAGATATACAATTAGTGTTACCGCATTATGACAATTTATTAATTATTTGTCTGTGGTACTTAAGAGAATCAGACTGTAAACTGCAGTAGATGGAAGTACGATATTTATGCTGCAACTTGCTACTAATTTTTAGTAGGTGATGCAATTTCTTATGTGATTTTCACAAACGGTAGTTTTTGGATAAGAAATTCACTTGTTCGTACCTTGTGAAGTCATCAATTATTTGCTGTTTTCAGCTCATACTTTGACAGCTACACTCTCTAGGCACAAGCTAAATACCAGAGGAGCAATGGCTTGGATTTGATGCATAATAAAATCGGGACAATCAATTTTTTGTTTCACTTGCAAAAAAATAGACGATAATGTAGTGTTTTTTGTATGTACAACAATATGAGAGCGTGCTAAGCATAAAATGTGTCCCATGTTGAGGTTGACCAAGCCTTTGTTACTTACTTACTGTTTTTATTGCTATGACATCTGTGATATCCCCCATCTCGCTTCTTACAATAATGTGAAATTCCAATGAATTCAATGAGAAGGAAGCATAAATCAAACTCACAAGAGAGGATATCCGATATTGGTAAGGTCAGTGGAGTAATACATTGGAATTTGTGTCTAAAAATGCTCACTCATTTTTCATCCTCGTTAAATTTGCGACCATTTGGGTTTGTGGGAAAAGGGCTTAATGTGTATCATTATTAATCGCGAAAAACCTATGCGTTTTATCAAACATTTTAATGCCACACTTTTAAAAAGTGCCATTAGGATCGTGCAAACAGATTAGATTTATAAAAAGGATTTCATATTTTTTAACAACAACAAAATAGCGTTAATCGTTGGGAATGGAACTTGTAATAGCACAATATTATTACATTACCTCAAGCTAATGAAAAAAATGAACAAAAAGTCGACCACATTTTTCTACCTTATCGAGCCCATCTGTGTGCGTACAAGTACGGTATTTGTATTCGAATATGTGTTACTCTAATGATCTGATATGCGAGGGGGTGAGGACGATAATACTGTGAAATCTTGCTAACTGCTTGTACATGAAATACTTTATGATGTTTGAGATACTAAGAAAGTATTCTTAGGTAGGCATAATTTTTGTGAATAATGATAATATCTGGCAATCAACAGATTTTTTGCTATTTCTGTTGGCGTGAGGATAATACGTTTTTGCATCTTTGCCCGTTGTAAATTAATTCGAAAGAATAATTTTGTGCAAAGGTTGAGATATGCAGAGGTATGCATATTATTACATATTATATTTGATTTAAGCTGTGATATTATATATGTTACAGAGGTTTGTTCTATAAAATGTAAAGTTTTCGGGGAGAGAAATATTGTTTTTGTGTGTGGAGTTTAGTGATAAGGCTGACGTTCTAGATTCGCAATATGAGTTACATTTTACAACATATTTGAGTATGGAATGGAAATGGTATGACGAGACGAGTATGGCCTTCAATTTTGCACAATATATCTCATCCCACGCCCATATCGGTTTTACATTTAAATACTGTAAAGAGTATTAGAAAAATGCTTAAAGATTTCTTGGATCAAGGAAAATTTACATTATTAGTGAATTGTTGAATGTTACAATGATTCATTTTTGTATGTACTGCCGTCATCGCTGCGCGTTTTATTACGTGTGGTTTACAAAGTTACCCTTGTGTTAACGAAGGAAAGAGTCTATTTTTACTGCTTTGAATTGTAACATAATACATACTACAGCAGAAGGAAAGATGTACGGATAAGATGCACAAGGGTAATAATATCGAGCGTACTTTTCTGCGAGCTGGTGACCTTCCAAAACATAGTGAGAAAATGTTGCAAAGATTCTGAGAACTGTAAAGGAGATGTTTTTAATTGCAGCTCTTTGTTGCCATGCCTAGATTGAGGTTGGTTTTTGGCTACAACACCAGGTATTCTGACAATCAGACGAGAAACATTGACACACGAGAGAATTTACGGCTGCAGCTGCATAAGAAAGGTCTAGCTAAAATTTATGCACCATGCTGATCTTATTTATCATATTATAAATTTTAATCAAATGCCATATTATATCGTTGTTTGTAAGCGAACTAAACGAAATATGCGAGACCCTTGAAATGCACAGTGTAGACCACTCGTTTTAAATGATTGGTTTTGAGACCCGTAAAGTACTAGCAAGCTGACACATTATTCTTACGGGGGAAACTAATCGCAATGCGCGTAATCGGTTTGTTATGTTTGAGACGAACGTCATCCGTAATTTTATTACCGTACGAAACAGCTCGTAAATTTTTGTTGGTAACCGTCAAGTTTTTAGGAGACACGATTGATTGTACTTGATGTTATACTTCATCACCATCAGTTACCTATATGGATTCATGCATTTATTTTTATGTATTTACGACTGTTGCTGATGGCTCATGACGAAGCAAAAATGTTAATCCATTTGAGGAGTGATGCAAAATGTAATTAACTAAATGTTAAAGCTTCTACGTATTAATAACGTGAGGTTATTTATTGCCTTTATCTGGCTCAACGTGGCTCAACGTGGGTCCAGAAATAATTGCAAATCGATTCACAGATGCCAAGTGCCCAATCCCACCACCATGTAGCAATACACAATACTATTTTGTCAAAGAGACAAGTATTTTGTGGTACAAGACAAGTAGTTATTGGTCACTTTTAAGTATTATTAATTTTAAAAGGCGTGGAATTGGGCTCTGATTCAACAAGTATTTCATCATGCAATTTGCACACAATATATAGTCCCGTAAAATGTCCTCTCGGTACATCCATGCAACTCGTAACAAAATGTACCAACCGACTGAACACCACTATTACTTGTGTTTTTTATTGTAATGTCCAATATTTTAATCAATCCAAGGCTTCCGTGTACTTCATCGAGATATCAAAAGCATTTTTGCGTATTACTATTTTCCAATAATCAGCGTAACATTAGGCTAGTACATCCGATTGCAGATACTTCTCGGAAATAGAAATGCTTTCGTTACTGTAATGTGTGGCAACACATTTCCCCAATTTCCGCCCCAAGGCACATAAAGTGGCCGTATAGCTCAGTGGAAGAGCATC
>JAHZMW010004887.1:0-22950 GCA_027743745.1 Alloscopus bannaensis | reverse complement strand
TTGGGATTTGTACCGTTCAATGCACAATTTTTTTGTCTAATTTACGCACGTGGTCAGGAGAGCGTACTTTTTTTAATGCTTTTTAGATTGGCCACGCACTTACACTAAATGAGCACACCGCCGCGGCGGTTAGGCCCTGCCTAATTGATTTTTTACTGGAATCCAGGGTAAGTATAGTTTGAGTCGACCGATTTTACATCCTGCTAGAATAAAGTTTTCCACCTCACATTGCGTAAAGGTGCCTTGCTCCAGTTATACGTTCAATAATCGCACATAAATCGTATATGTTTAGTCCACCTATATCTTTTCTTTTACATCGCTGACCTAAAACTACAGATTTGAACCAATACGGTTTGTGCATAAAAGCAACGACTTGCAACTCGTGTCTTTACAAGTTCTGATTTAAAGAAGTACATCAATATCTTGAAAAGGTTCAGACCCGACTACGATCGGTTTGAAGATTTGTCAAACATAAGTGCTAGCGACACTTCGGAAGAGTTTATCAGCATTGTGTTCATGGAGAGTGGCGATAAGTCTATTATGCTTATGGTAAATATGACTGTTGTGCTACTTATCACCCATGAGTTTCGCCAAAAAAAACCTCGTTTCATAGACGCTCATTTTTAGACCTCATTAACAGCCAGTTGCAAGCCGAGCTATGCAAATCCGGCTGAATGATAAAATTGCAATACTTTTATGCTCAACATAGTTGTGAATTTTTTTCTGATTTCATTTGATGTCATTAGGAGTGCTCAAATTCTGCTCAATTTAAAGACTGAAATCGCTCAATTACCGTCCCTGAAATTCCTTTCCATTACAAATAAAACAATAATTACTACGAGTTTAGACATTCTTTACTTGATTTCTTCACCTCATGAGACAAAGATAAAAACACCATATCTCACAGTCTTTATATTTATATACCAATAATCAAATAAATACTTTTTATTAGCTCGCCGATCATTGAAGGTTCTGCGATTGCAAAATGCCATGTACTTAGACGACGGTGTAGCAAGCAGCTCTTTAGCTGTCGGTACATTCATACATGTACACATATACATTCCAAATGGAGCTTCTCGGAAGCCCTCCCGAGTTTGTCTTTGTGCAATTCAACTCGAAACAGAAGGTTAACTGCGCTTTTGTAATTGGATACTTGCATAAAAACCATTTTCATGGTTTTATTGCACACTGTGAGTGACGAAGAAGAAAAGCACAAATGCCATTCACACTCCGATACAATTGACGAAGGTCCAATTCCGAGGAGAGACGTCGGCGGTATTGAACCAGAGATGGTCAGTGGCTAGCGTCTCATTTACAAAATTTTCCAGTCTGTTCTTTCTCTCTTGGTATTTATTTCCGAATAAATTATTGCATATATTTATTAATCAGTGTGTTAATGTATAAAAATTTAAATCTCTGCAAAATTATTGTCATATTTGAGTTTGGAAGCTGCATGCAGCATCCGATAAACAGAAATCGTTGCGACTTCTCGACAACGGCTACCGGACCCGGTAAAACAAATGGAATTGTAACGTATGACACACTTTATTTCAAGACTTGGTGTCACCATGACAACGCACTAAAAGAGGTTGTTTGGAGCAGTATCGTAGGTGCGCCCCTTTTGGATTTTCAAAAGAGGACAAATATTTCAGTATTTGTGAAGGTCATCCATCTGGAATAGTGTGAGTAATTAACATATTATTTCTCTGTTTCACAATTACCTAATCATCAATTAACTTCCATTCAGAATCAATTCGTAACATCGTGATCTGAAGATGGCGTCTAGCAAATCCTCAGCCGGTCCAAGGAAAGGGAAGCTATCGCGACTCCTGAACCAAATGTCGTCCGTGTCGATATTATTTCAACACGTTTGGACTCGCCGAAAGGGGACTGTGCTTACGCAAAACGGGTAAAACACGTCTTCATGCAAACTATTCTTTATGCGAATAACAATTAGCCTTAATTATAATAATATTTTCTCATGAATTAGGAAAAGTGACGAGAAGGACAACACCCCAGAAGCGGCTGTGCCAGGAACTTCCAGAGGTAGAACAACTAGATGCACCTTTCAACCAACAGCGGTTCAGGTGATTACGGGAGTCATTATTTCAATAAATCATTATTTATCGGCGTCTTCTGGTCAGCCAACCTCATTCTGAATTGAACTGAAAGGCTCGACTTAATTCGTGCTTGTCACCTTTGCAGTACAAGAATGGCGAAGTGAACGTTCTTGAATGGAAGTGGGCTTGTGAGGCATGCACTTACCACAACTGGTCTGCTGCTTTGAAGTGTGTCATTTGTCAACACCCTCGGCCGGAATCTAAAATCGTTGTTACTAACTCAACGGCCACGGAGGCCTACTTTACCAGTAAGACCCCTCCCCCGTTCACATCTTATCATGACTAGGAACTCATCGCGGTTTATAATGAGTATGTAACTAAATTTGAGATTGTTTTGCTAACCCATTTGTTTGTATTTATAGATGAAAAATTTGAGCGATTCATTCAAGCGCAAATTCAGCAAGGACCCGACTCATTCTATTGCCCGCACTGGGAAGCGTGTCCAACGTTTTCTTTACCGGAGGGTGGGTGAAAAAGCCATTGGAGCTTACAACGCTTTTGTATCTCAATTTACATTCCACATCTCTGCCATTTGGTTTTCAACATTGTAGTTGAGGATTGAACATTTTTAGAACTAACGCATGCAATATGAACTACATTTTTCTCGTAGAAATTTGCGCTGTACTTTGCTCTGAAGAGGCGACTCAGATATCCAATGCTATATTTGACCAGAAGGTCCAATGGAAACTAGAGGAGGAGAAAACAATCAACTGGAATGAGGATTTGGACATAAACTTACTCTCCCGGTTGTATGCTCTGAAGAATCGTAAGAACGGTGATTGCTTGCTTGATGCTATTCTTCAAGCTACTTGGGGAATTTGTGACATAAATTCCAATTTGCGCAAGGAACTGGAGGCAGCACTGCAAAATTGTTATAACAAGTAACCTACCCACGACATACATTTCATTTACACTGTTAAACTACACAGAATCCTGTATAGAATAGCATATCATTGATTCTTTGAATTCTAGGTTCTTTGTTCGGTGGTGCGAGGCAGAGCATAGATTTGCCACACAGCATGAATTTGGATTTCATGAGGGACAATGTGCTAGAGACTTCAAAAAGCTGGTTGAAATTTCAGGGAAGCGGGGCTCCAGCCTTGAGCAACTCCATATTTTTGGATTAGCCCATATCATTCGACGCCCTATTATTGTGTACGGAGTAAAGCTTGTTAAAAGTCTCGAAGCTGGAGATAACCTGGGCTATGCTCGCTACGAAGGTAGTAAAAGTTGTCCAATATTGGTAATCTTTTGTGTATGTAGTAATACATATAACTCACTCAATTCTCCTGGTATGACGCAGGGATTTATTTACCGTTATTTTGGGAACGGTCCGTGTGCTCAAAGTCACCAATTGCGTTAGGATATACTCGCGGACATTTCTCCGCTTTAGTTCCAGAAAAGCCCGGTTGTGACCCACTCCAGAGTCAGCCTATTCCAGTTGGAGAGAACGGAGAGGAAACAGAACGCGAGTGTATTTACTTGCCTTTAATAAATCACGAAGGTGCCCTTTTGCCCATTCACTTCCTCTCAGAGTTTCAGGTAATTTGATTGTTTCAACTTTAAATGATAATAAGCTAGCCAAAATTGTCTTTGTGAAATAAAGTAGTTTTCCTTCTTATCATAGGTGGGCACTGAAGATAGGATTCTGGACGAATGGCTTGACCTTGAGGAGACAGCAGAAGGCATTTTGGTAGCCCGGCAAGTTATTGCTCCCCGTCCCCCTATGGGTGAAGAAATGATGAATCATTGGATATTTCAGCTGGAAGGATGAGAAGGTTCGGTAGATTTGTTTACTTAAATAGTGGATAATGGTAACACTCCGGAGAGTTTCACACATACTGTAGAAAAGTGATTGATAAGTTTTAAAATATTATTGATTGATCATACCAAGAATGGATGTGTATGAATTTATTCAAAGTATGGCTTATTGAAAAGTGCCTAAATCGTTTCCCTCAAATGATCTCGCCTCGCCTCGTTGTTCCGCATGCGATACCGACAAAATCTAACAAATTAGAACCCATTATATGGGTTGTATGTTTAAACCACTTGGGTAACAGTAGCTAATGGCAAGTATCTTAGAAAGTAAAGTAGTTTGTCAGGGTTGGTGTGTCTAATTGGTCAAATTTTGTCGTTTTAACGCTACAAATAGGGTCCAGGAGTCACTAGCTTCCCTATGATACATCATATATGTCATGTAACAGACGGTGAAGTGACTTTGTAACCTTTGACAAGGGTCACATACGGATCATTAAGCCACCCCTTACGAACTAATTTACAAGACGATCCCCTCAGTGTTAAGTTTGAAAATCATAATCGTCATAATTTTCGAAGTCCATGAGTGCGTAGCTTGCCAATGATTTGTAGCTATCTGACTGGTAACATTTTGTGTGCCCTCTAATTGGACCCATTTTCAATTGAGTCGGTTGAGGCCATGGACTGATTTACAAACTTGGTCGAAATATTTCCATCCTCCTGCTGAAATCTAATTTTGAAAATTCGATTCGATGAGAAAAAGTATAATTGTTTATCCCCGTAATCTTGATGACGTTCCGAGGGCCAGATGGTAGACAGTCTTACACATTCTTAATGGCAAGTGTCTATTCAGTCTTAGTTAATCTTGGTTTGAATCTATTCATACAAATTCTTTCTAAAATTGCAAATTCAAAAATGGGTTAAAGCTTATCAAAACACATTTGCACTGGGTTTTAATTTTAGTTTGAAATATGGGGTTTTGCAATTTTATTAGATGTAGGAGTATATCAAATATCGTTAAAGGTTTACACAATTATTTTATACAAAATTAAGTTCGTTCAATCCAAAAGTAGATTCATTTATTCCGTTTTATTTTAATACATAGTGAATTTTTCAATCTTTGGGTTTCAACATATGAATCATTGGGATTATAAAGGTTTCTAAAACCATAGCTGATAGTTGCACTATGTATTTCGAGTATTTGAGGGAATTTAACATAGGAGAAAGGGTTTTAGATCAATAAGTCCCAACTATTTTGTAGTATATTTGTACATAACTCGAAATTCTGCTTAAATATGACTTCATCAGTCATTACAAATTATCCTAGCAAGGTCAGTTATTTGGTTACTTGCCCTCATTCAATTTCACATAGATCAGTTTAACATTTTCAAATTGAAAGTAAGCAGAACTGCTTATGGTCAGGAAAACCGGGTCTCGTATCGCGTCGTGATTTTACACTGGCTAGTGCACTGTAAGAGTTTAAAGTAGGCATAAAATTGGTGTAGGTTAGGTTAGGTTTTTAAAAAAAACTTTATTCATTCCAGAGCACAATTATAAGCATCATGTTGTCGAAGTAAAGTAAAATGTAGCAAAAAATCAGAAACTGATTCGAGGTGCGTGATCATTGAGTCATGGGTATTTTCTGTCTTAATGGAAGAATTTTTATTTCTAATTAATGGGTTATATACATTAGGCATAGGATTATTGGGGTGTTATATATATACTGGGTTACAATTTATAATTTTAATAAAATAATATGGGGTTCTTCTGATTTCTCAAAAAATGTAGGTTTTGCATCCTAGTTTCCACTACCATATTTATTTCAAAGTAAGCCTTCTCATACAACCACACAAGTTTACAAAGATCTTCATATTTTCCTGTCAATATGCACGCCTTAAAGCACATACTAACTCCGTTCGCGGTTACAGGAAGGGACTTAAGGAAGGGAATTTTAAAAGCGTGATTGACATAACACGTTACATAACTGCAGTTAACAACCCATTGTATCTTAAGCTCACACTAGTTCCGTGGGAAAAGACGCTTTTCATGCAGATTTGCAGAGTGAACATAGACAACCACGCTTTCCTCTCTCCGCACCATTCTACGTGCAGGCTAGCACATGCATTAATTACGCTTCTGAAACAATGCCGATACGGTATCGCTTCACTTTCAGAGTCCCATACAATATACCACACCATTATTACGTAGAAAGGCATGTCATTGATGCCTTTTCATACAAAAATTGCGGACCCCTCTTCCCAGTGAATCCTTCCTTGCATGTGTGTATTTACACATGTGTGCGATACACTACACAATAATATCGTGGCCATATCCTCTTTCCTCCATTGCAATCCGGTTTCCCATGCAAGAACTAATGTGGGACATAGGTATTACATCTAGGTCCATGAATGTTGTTCCTAATGTTGTGTATTCCGTCAAATGCTGAAAGAGCTTGTTTTTTGGGCTCTTTCAGCAGCATTTCTACTCCTTTTTCACCAGCAAAAAAAATCACCAATACAATCAAGCTCCACAAACACACAGGCATCATTACACATTTTATGCACGCATATATATACGCTAGGTACATGAACAAGGTACGCCTCGTATTCCTCTATGATGTCGGTCCCTTGAATTTTCTCTGTTCCATCATCAACGAGCATTGCACACTCAGAGAGCCGAGTTTTGTGCAGCATAGTCGACCAAGGAAAATTCCCCATTGAAAAAAAGATCAGCGGAGAAGATTGCGCTCTGATATATATTACGCTATGTGTGTGGCTTGCTACACGGTTTGCTCTAATGTTCAATGTGGGCTTTTGCTGAGTAAAATTTCTAACTCGCGTTTGCTTCCTTACTGTTACGACTACTGTTACATATGTATACTCTCTTTCTCCCTTGCACACTCTGAGCTCCACGAACACACGGATTACATACTCTTATAAGTTGCACACAAAAAAGCGACTGCGAGAGAACTGCTACAAAAATCATGATACTCAGTGTGGTGTAATCTCTAAGTACGGAGAGGTCCTGCTCGGCTCTGGGCGAAGAGAGAGAGAAGAGTAAAAAAAGAGGCGACGGTGAGTCAAGCTTTTTTCTCTCTACTAAGTTATTTAGTAAAGTATTATGCGATTTCAAACATCACGCCGAGGTGCGAAAGAGGGAGATAGCGAGAGGAGGAGGAAATGATTTGGGAATTTACTAGTTTGTCACATTGATTCTTGACCAACATACAGTTCACCATCACTTTTACCATCTTCATGCAAATCCCAGCTTCGGTCCGGTCCGAACAGGATTGCAGAGATTCTCCGTAAAGATTTTGAAGAAAGTTGACGATTTTTTTTAAATGTCCAAATGCGCCGTACACATTTTCAATATATGAAGTCAGAGGTGAGAATCAATTTACTTTTGAGGAATACATCATCAAGCGTGAAAAAAAACGGTAACAAGAATCATTTTTAGATCTCTCTTTATCTCTGTCTCTTGAGCCGATTACATTTTCTCCGTGTGTGTAGAAGGTTAGCAGTACATATTATTAATCTGGAGCAATCCGAAAAAAAAATACCAAGGTTGGCCACTTGGATATACGCCAAGGAAACAGTATATATTATAGTTTGTGCAGAAACGTCTGGTGTGAAGTACTCTTCTACTACCATCCCTTCAGATAGTGACCATTGCTGTTTGGTGAAGGCTTGATTAGTTTACACGGTAAAATACAAAGAACATTTTATTTCACTCTACCAAATACACGATCCATGCGAAAAGCGTGCGGATAGTTTTGTGTACATTCATATTACCGCAGTTTGAGTGTCTCTATTGTGCACGACCGACAAGGATTTTTATAGTTACACGCAACTCTAATATATACACACTGCCGCTTTAAGTGTTACGAGTTAGGAGGATAATTGTAATTGAACGCGTTATCTTAAAGTTTGTTAAGAAGTTATGAGCAATAGGTAATCGGATAAACATTTAAGATAGCTAGATGCTCAAATTGTTTCAGTCAAGGAAGGATAAGAGTATTTAGTAAAAGGTTTAAGCCGTACTTTTGGAAAGTGCTTTAAAATTCTTTGATTTATATACATATTTGCGTGGAAGTGAGTGATTGTATAGCTGTAAATACTGTGCCCTCTTCTTGAGATTGCGTGTGATAATTTTTGTATCTTTGGCTTATTAATGGGAAGGTGTTGTTGGAAACTCCAGAAACACTGTTTTACTATACTCTGTCATCATCATCAGTCAGCACTGTGAAATGTTTTGAGTTTCTGTCAAATCATCTTTGCTGTGCGGAACCTGAGTGAGGATTAAAATTTGTGAACTTGTGTCCTTTCATTCGGCTCTCCTTACATCACAATGGGTAAGTTGGATCACTTTTCTTTGCCTTGGCTCTCTCTTTCTTTAAAATGGTGCAAATCTCTGATCTACCAAAAATGGAGGAAACTCTAGAGAGTTAAATACCTACGCAATTTTCATCTATATTACTCCGCCTCCCTTTGAAGCATGTTTTGGACTTTCATTAATTTCAAATTTGAAACGACGACAGCTTCTCGTTCTCTCTCTCCCCTTTCGAATTTCCACGAACGATCACGAGGAAGAAGATTGTCAAAGCTTAATAGTTGTTCAAACGCAGGGCAGCAGAGCTGCTGACTTTGATGGAATTTCCCTTTCAAATTGGATCAGTGAATGTGTGCAATCCCACAACAGTGTGCGAAAGGACTGCTTTAAATTTCTGCAACATTTACTTGTCATCGTATATGTAATATTGTGACGCTCTTTGATCCCAAACAGGAAGAATCCCTTATCGAGACGAATGGTCTATAATCAAATAACACGTCCGCAGTAGTGCACATACATTAGGGAAAAGTTTTCTGTACGAGACGCGGAATGTGTATTCATATAAACATAATGGATGCTAAACAAGGTGCAAATATTTGGCACACAAGTGTTTCTTTTTACCACTTTTCGCTTCCTTGCAGATACACATCACATATAAGGCAATTTCTGCTTATCTTTGATGTTTACCTAGCTCTCTCTCCGTTTTGCGTTGCAATGCAACATTTTTGGAGATCAAAATAACGTAAGCTTCTATCGCGATCATAGGAAAGAAAGAGAGGAAGACATCAAAATTAGTGGAAGTTCTCACTGGATCTCACACATTAGCATTGGTCCCAGGAATACATGTGTTCATACTAATGTAGCAGCCAGCGCCTGTATGCCGTCACTTCCACTTACAAAATTTTAAATAAAGTTAATCGCAACGAAAGGTATAAAAGCATACTTGAGCGATTCATACTCGCACAAGGTACATTTACACGTTCACGTTTGATAATTCATTCAAATGCTACCTTCATTCATCCTTCCTATGTAAAGAGGAAAGTAAGATTTGTGGTTTTGATTTGATAATGTAGGTATACAACAATTGTACAATGTAAGTCAGTATAAATATTCCACTCGTGTCTAGACCCATTCACGACATTATCACGATTAT
Organism: Alloscopus bannaensis; assembly: GCA_027743745.1. NCBI lineage: Eukaryota > Metazoa > Arthropoda > Collembola > Entomobryomorpha > Entomobryidae > Alloscopus > Alloscopus bannaensis. Next base: position 13,593 of record JAHZMW010004887.1, on the reverse strand, counting down.
ATAAGCGAATTTCTTTCTTTATGGGAATAAGAAGTACGCATCAATCGCAAAGAATGTTTGGTAAATCTTACAAGAGATAAAATGTCAATGCTGTGCAAACGTGAAAGAGATATTACTTAATTTCTTCCTACCTTTTATGATAGGCTTTATTGGTAGGTATACTTAATAAATTATTCATTCCTCTTTAAACGAAGAGTCAATCATATTGTTTGCAAAGCATAAGTATTTGGAGTCACCTCAGCCAATGCGATCGTAATATGAGGACGCTACATTCGCTGTATTGTACCACAAAATCCTGCACACTGATTATTCCACCAATATTTTTTTGCTAAAAATTATACCTGCATGCACAGGTGTAGTAGTATGAAGGAGGTGACTCATCCAAACTTTTGCAGCGTGTGCAGGAAGCGTCAAGAGGCTGCACGCTGACTTTTATTACAGCCACACTTGAAAAGTTGTAGTAAACGTGATTGTGTGACTGCAATGCTACAGGCGATGTACAATATTTGTGAGTTAATTGAGATTCCAACGTGAAGCATGCGAAACTACAATATAATATGTGCACACACCAAGAGTACGGAGTATCGACGTGTGCATGTGCAGATAGTTATACAGAGCGGAGATGTAAATTGATAAAAAATACGCATAGCACAACACATTATTATCACTCCTGCACACTCATCGATGTCGTGTGCAGAGAAGAGGCTAAGCGAGAATGAGTTGCAAGCTATGCACTTTAAGTTTCAAGGCGAAACTCTGGATTCTTGCCGTTTCTCTTAGTAATCACAATGGTGGTGTAATGATTGGAAACGTGGTTCTCCGGCAGAAGCCTTCCAGAGAATTGCACACACCGTGTTTTCCTATCTCATTTTGTCCTGCTCTCATCATGTACTTTGCCTATCTCGTCGGCATATTACCATATCAATTAACAAGCACACATCAAAAAGTTGTTCGACTCATTTTTTCTCTCTCTCGTCAGCCTCAACTGGAATGAGCCAACTTAAAAGTATGCCATTGCCATTAAGTTGAGAGTGTGCTTGTTGAGACGTTTTCTATGTGGGACTACATTATATAGTAGTCGTAAAAAATTACGCTGGAAAGTTGTAGAGAGAACGGGACCTCGCAATTCCCCTGCTGATAAAGTTGCTACTCTATCACAATCACTGATGATGATGAATAAGTAACTTATTGTGTGAATCCTCTTGCCGCACCGACAACATACATCTTTATCTCTTTTACAACGTATACAGACACACTTTTACACAAAGCCACTCCAGTCCGCAAAAAAAAACGTCGTGTCCCCCCAGATTGACATGTGCTGCGTAAGTGGGCTAATATGCCAAAATTAACTCATGTATGTCACTGGCAATATGCTGATTTCATTCCTAAGGACACGATAGGCATGCGTCATCCATGTGCGACATTCATCTCTGCGGAGTATCTGTACAATATTTTAGACCTGGACGTAGTAATCCAGCAGAGCTGGAATGAATGAATGAATATTTCTGTGCACCAATGGACATCGTGCTCGATTCGATGCCTTATTGATATGCAGTGAGAGATTCGTCTCGTTCTTTAGTGAAATCTGCATAATTGTATTTACATAGTTTCCTCGTAATGCACAGAGAGGGTCTGCCATCATGGGTGCCACACCTCTGTTGACTTCCATTTCCATTGAAGATACACACGCTTTAATATTTAAAAGTCAAACAATTTTCGCCACCCTTCCGTTTGCTATTTTTGCTAATAATTACTTATGTATGAAGTCGTTGCTTATTTATACCAAGATGCAACGACAAGGTTTTCTTGAGCTCTGCTCCCTGGAACTCGTAAGAATTTCGCATTCTTCTCATATTAAATCTTGCATCCAGCCTTCCTTTTGAGAGACGTCACTCGAACTTCAAACGACTTCAAATATCCTCCGAGGGTCTGCACGAGAGGACGAGGAGGACATCTGTGAAAGTATTGCGTGGTCGTCTTGTGAGCATGACGCTTTTGTGTTCAAAATTTCATATTGTTATTTATACACACTCGAGTACATACTTGCATTTGCATCTCCTTAGCGCACCCTGGTAATCCTTTACATCATCCTCATTTCTCATCATCTTCGTCTCCCTCTCCACTGCATAAAAAGCTCTCTTTCTCCTTTAATTTGTATGCTTGCTCTCAGAGAAGAAGAGGAGACTGCATGCAAACATGGTATGTACATTGTACACACGGTACATGAAACATGCTTAGCGGATACAAGATATCTCTTAGGAGTTCTTCAGTTTGTTTGTTGGGATGAAATGCAGCATCATTTTTGAAAAATACATACATAATATTATGTGTGTGTGTGTGTGCGTGAGTACAAAATTTGTGGATTGTGTAGGTTATGTAACGTGCACGTAATAGATTTTTATGTGGATGCTTCTCTTGTCTACAGCGCTATGCGACATACCAAACAAAGTGCATGTGTAACTCATGAACGAGGAATGATTACACACAATCTTCATCTGTAAAAGCCGTTCCACTTAATCGGAGATGGAAATGATGTAATGTGTGTAAGGGAATGGGAGTTCAGTGAAAAAATTGAGCCAGTTGTCTGTATAACGACATCTTCCAAATTTTCTGTTTTGAATTACTGGATATCGTATTTACTGCCAATCAATTGAATTGCGAAGGGAAGTTGGAAAGCAACTAAATGTTCATTAAAGTAAGGTTTAAGTTTAAGGTTTGGTAAGTAATAAGTTCATTTACTGACAAGTTGGTGAGTTTAGCAGTAAATTCAGTAAACATTTTCTGATCTAGAGTACGCATGGCTTGCGTGCCGTGGGATCCTCGTAATATACATATATGATAGCTTCTCATGCGAGCAGAGCACGCACCAGACACAAGTTACCTTTTTTGCTACATTCGGAGATGAAAGAATTTTTTGTAGCATATTGTACACACTTTAGTGACGCTGCTGCTTGTTTTCGAAACGAGTGTGGAAGATATGGTAAATGTGCGGCGGAGAATGCTCAGTTCGTGAAGTAATGCTTCACGATGGAGAATATAATAATAAACGTGCAAAAAGCTAGCAAATATGGTGATGATCTCATCTCTTTCTGTCCCTCTCTCCGTACTTTTTTATGCTTTTATCGTCAACCCATCAATTTTTGAGGAGTATTATCATCACATCATCCACCAAAATGTTCACTACCACACACCACTCACCTAGTAAAGACATGCTTTTATTTTTTTCCCACTACCTTTCTCTGAGTAAAACTACAAACATATTTCTACGCTTACCTTGTTCCATTAGAATGCGCTATAATAATTATTTCTCAGACAGTACATATGCGAAATTGTGTGATGGTGACTAATGTACTCGGATGATTTTTAGAAGGAACGGTGCTACTATTTACTACGCCATTTGCAATCAAGCTTTACTTCAACTTGAATCCAGAGATTATAAAATATTATTGAAGGATGCTAGTACGAATTGGCAAATCATCGTAATCATTTTTGGACGGCTGGTAGATCTCATGATTAATGCGATTGCGTGTACCGGTGGTAGCAATATGGGAAAAATGCAATCATAAATTCTTCATTGGCAAGGATTAACTTTGCCCGTACTTCGAACAACATTAGTAGAAAAATGTATTACGGCGTTGTTATATTTAGCCGAGTAAAATTGATAAATTGGAAAGTCGAGTTGAGGCCGAAATGGCTTCTTCTCAATTCTACATCTCAATAGTATGCGCATCATGACGATGATGAAGCACATGCTCAATTGAGAAAATCTATATCTTTCACTCTTCATCCCCAGTCAAACACGATTGATGTAGGTTGCCATAAACAAACACGTAACGTTTATTAATATAATGGATGTTAGCTCAGTGTTATGCAAGACGCGACTTTCAGTAACATTATGCACATTTCTCTACTCACTGTGTAGGAGAGGAAAGAACAAAGTGTGAAATACATTCATTCTCTGACATTTCAGCGTATATACAAAGAATGGTAGAAAAAACTAGTTTTCCAGCATCTCCCTGTAGAACTCTTATTCAAGTCAGATAATTATGCGTTTTTGGGTTCATTAGAAAAAGTTCTTCAATTGAAATCTAGGCCAAGGATGCTGTAAAGGCGGACAAACAAACAATGTAACTGTCAGCATCCATAAACATCACGTAATATGGCCCAGCCAGTGGCTTACTTGTGATCGAGTTGTTATGTTATTAATATTATTTTAACAAACGCAAATATGCATCTTGTACACAAAACAGTATTTGCACCAACACACTCTCTGTTTACGCGACCAATCTATGAGGTTGCATAATGTTACGCGGCTTAGGGACAAACAAGCCTGAGCTGAGTCGCCTCCAAAATGTCCTTTTTCTTAATGTGGCTTAGAATTAGTTAAGTTGGTCATATCTCTGCGAGTGAATTAACAGGCCATGATGATGAATTACATAATCACCGCCGGCACGGAATTTTTGTGCAATGTTTTTTTTCCTCTCAGACTTTGTCGACGAAGATGACTGCAAGATTTTTTTGGTGCTCAGAGCATCACAAAAATTCGAGTGAGAGGCTCAAGTGTAACGTGTGTGATCTCTGAAGAAGCATTCTGTAGTTGCACTATCTGGGTTACTCCCTACATAATCCTAATGTAAACACCATAACACACATGCATGCAAATCGCTGTTGCTGGCGCGAGGTGTTTACTAGCGCATAGCATAGCATTTTATTAGCAGGTCAAACTTTTGTTTTTCATTCTCTCTTTCTCTCTTATTAATCTAAAACCGTTTTCCGTACCGGATTCGTGTCTTTTTACTGGTGATATTGCTCAATGCTCGTACGAAGCACACGATGTGTGTGCATGTCACCCTCTTCATGTGTGCACATGGTTTTCGAGATGAGAAGACAGGAGAAGAACTATTATGCATGTTAGAGTGAGAGAGCACATGCAAATGTTTTATAACGCCAAAGTGCTTTCCGCCGTGACTTGAACCTTCCATCTTGCTGCCCTGGTTCTGGTCGTCATCAACTGCCAACTGCCACCGACTTGACATGGACGCTTGTGGATGGTGGTCGGGTCTTTCAGGGAGAGTAGAAAGCGATGTAAAGTATTCGAATATTGTGAGAGCCTCATCATCAGAGAGAGGCTGTGTGAAATATGCACATCTGCTTCGAAGCGATGAAGGAGTTATCTCCGGTGGATTCAATGATAGTCCGATGGTATTGGACGAATGAAAATGTGCTCACATTAACAACATCAAGATGCACTGTGGACATAAAAAGCTACCAAAAATAACCACACAACATATATACGAATATTTTGTAAAAACCACTCTCCTATCACAGTCAAGGGATTAAAAAGGGTGGAAGTGGTTCCAGGCGAGAAGGAAAATGACCTGATTTTTATGTAATGAATGAATTGATTGTTTGTGAGGAAGTCAAAATACGTTGGTTCTTGTTTTTGTCTTGTGTTGCTTCACAATTTTTATTTACGATGTAGAGGATCTTTTCCAGGCATCCCTTGTTTCTCGCGTTATTTCAAGTTTCCCTTTCTTGTCCTTTGAAGACAACAAAGCACATTGTGCAGTTGCTGGAGGAATGGATGTTCAAAATGGTAACAAACACAGGTATTGTTTTCCCAACCATGTGTAGTACTGCAGTTAAAATTTCACAGTGATCGCTGAAGTCGTTAGTATTTCATTATCCCAAAGTCACAGAGGAAGGTTCCAAAGCGGAGAGTAATTATTATGCGTGCATTTACAAAGGCGAGAAGAGCTAACAGCTTTTGCTGGGCTTATTAGTAGTTTCCTTTTCGTGTCAGGATTGATCATAAAGTGAACATTAGCAGTTCCTTTTTGTTTGTTGAAGAAGGAAATGGAAACGGGTCATCAGCAAACAAAAAGCATCTCTCACAGTTTCTCACTCGCTGCATTTCTTCAACTCCATGATAGCCATCCATTTCCCCTAAAGAGAGTTTGCAGCTTTGGCGTTTCTTGTCTTCGTGGAAAAGGAAAATGATAATATTTCTGTCGTAATTGAATGTGAAAAGGATAGCGGTTCTCCAGGGAGAGACTTTTGAGTCTGCAGGAGGAACACTGTGTGCCTGTCCATTAGAAATGGGTGTGCCGCTCAAAGCAATTGCTACAATGAACTTTTTGTGTTCAGCGTCGACGTTGTCAGTATTATTGGCAAAATGTTTTACAGCTCCAAACTACGGAAATTTTAAGTAGTAGAGAAAAAATGGGTGTTTTATGGAGTAGAAAACATGACACTCATTTCGTAATGGGCTTGTAATAATGACGGCGGAATTTATGCCTTTGGAAAATTTGACAACGATGACAAACGTGTCTAAAGACTGTCGTTTTGATTCTTCCAAAATGTAATGCTGGAGTAAAATTATCATTGCTAAAAGTGTGTTACGCTCAGAGTTTTGCACATAATTTATTGATGATCCTCACGTTTTATTACATCGTCACCGGATAACTCTTTGTTCATGTGTTTATGTTTTCCACGTCAAATATTTTAGAGGGGCAAATGAGAATCTATTTCTTACCATTATACGTAATATCGAGTTACTACCCTGGCACATCTTTACTCACAAGACTTAAATTAAATTGGGTATCTTCACTATGGAGTTTTTCTTGAACACGAGCAGCAATAATGGAGACGTGTTTTGTATACTTTTATAATTAATTTCACAAACTTGATTCACGAAACACATGAAGATATACTCATCCAATTTGAGAACACGACTTTTAGCCGTACACTTTTTGTACACTGTCAGAGCCAAATATATAAAGTTTTTTGAGGCGATACCCACGACGACACGTATTACGCATTAGCAGGGGACAGTGAAGGGAGTTAATTTACGATTTCATGACTTCTGACACCGTGAGTGTGTTTGTGCACAGCGGAGTAGTCACGGTGGCGCTTCCCTTTTCACTCTGGGAATATGTAATTTACAGCTAGAACTCTGCTGTGGCTTGTACGACTTCACACTTCCTCGTACAAATGTACTATTCAAACTTTCAACCCAGTTCACAAACGTGCCCTGCATTCGATTGTGCTCCCCTTTTACCAAGATGTTTGTCGTCGTCGACGAATCAGGGACTAAATTTTTTAGTAAATGCGTGTGGCCGTCATTTCATACATACATCTCCTTTTTTTCGCTAACTTCTTCAAGAAACGGCAGTGGAACATTAATATAAAAACATACGAATCTTCTCGAGTGTATGAAGAACGTATGAGACAAAGGCATTAATTTTTTTTTGCTGCGACTAGTCACCAATTAATTTTTGTATGTGGCTTTAAAAGAATAAGTTTATTGAGCATTACAAGCGATACAATTAGGTACATATGTTAGAAGACTAGCGTGGGAACTTGAACGTTACATCGGATGATTATGTAGAGAACGAGAGAATGTTGTCGATTGTAACATTCAACAATCTAGTTTAAAATTTAAACCATTTGAAGCCTGTTCCTCTCTGACTTCCGAGTCCTATCGTATATTTTGAAGTATACAAACTTTTGGCAAGGGCTCTATTTTGAGTGAACTGAGTTAGTGCTGCCGGAGGTTTCTTTTTAAAAGCCAAGGTAACATGGTCAGGAATGTAGTAACTTGCGGAGGAGTGCCTAAAGCAACAAAAAAAATAGTATGGAAATATATAGTCACTCTTATTAGCAGGCATGGGGCTCCGGAAACAACATTAAACGTTGTTTTATGGGCATACCTCTCGTAAAGTGACTGGAATGCGTAATGGTTGAAAATAAAATGTCGCGCAAATATTAATTTGGTTTTGACTCTCACTTCAGACATTTCAAGATTGATGACGAAGCCTTTCCTTTTCAGTTTTCACACCAGTTTTCTCTTCAGGCACTGAAATTAAAATTTCCACTCAATCCACTAACCTTAATCCATCACAGGCCAATTGATGCGTGTGGAATAGCCAAGACGATGCAAAATTAGTGCCTCGTTCATTTTGTTATTCTCGTGTGTGCTTTACTTTGAGCCTGTCGGCACAACACCACTCCGCAATTAGCCTTTAGGGGAACATAAAACAAGTAGAGTGCTCTCTTAAACTTTGAACTAACCCGACTCGCTACCATCCGTTGCATTCATGAACTTTTGGCTATATTTTTATAAAAGAGTGAATTACACCAAGACGAGAAGAAGTGAGGTGTACAAATTTCACGATGACCTTCAACTGCTGATCGGAACTGTTAATACTCAGCAGACGGAACATGTAACAGGTAAAAAAATCGTCAACAAATGAAATTATACAGTTGCAACGCTCCAGGACGCAACGCAAGATATTTATCACGAGCTGGAATTGCTCCTGCTAACCTCCAGTTCTTTAGTGGTCAAAGTAAAATTAAAACTTGTGTTGTATATTTTGCCAACAACCAAATCGCAATTTGACCAAGGCTGCTTATGTTCACAACTGCAGTCTGTATTGAATACTCTACCTAATCAAGTACGAGCTGCTCCGTAATTTCAAACTCGTGTCAGCATTTGTCAGAAAAAATCACGCCTTCCAAACTCGAAAAATTATTTATCCGGACGTCCAGTTTATCTATTTACTTAAGAAATTAGTGTTGACCTACAAAAATTTGTGGAATACATATATCAACATATTATGTATATACATTATTGTACCGATGAATATTGGTCTTTTATGAGTTGGCTAGACACAAAAGGAATAATACGTCTTCCCCAACTTGCAGACACGCAAACTCCTACACGCGTGTTGATGATGATGATGATGAAAATCTGGAAATTGGAACAGACACACTGATTTTTTTTTCTTCAGTAGCATCCCTTTTGACTGAATTGCCAATTCTCCCTCACCAATACCAACACCACTGTATTCGGGTGGTCAATAAGACTGTTATCACTCCTTCCTGCCTTCTTCTCTTATTTTTTTCTGTTGAGGTTCAGGGTGTGGTTGTTTACAGTGTCACAAGGATATTTCTGTTACGATCCCCTCACCACCGTTTGCATGCGAACCCCCAACCAACTATAAAAAAGACTGCTGCTCTGGAGTAAAAGATTACTGACAGGTTACTTTACTTTTATGAATGCATACCATCTACCACACGTTCACTACACTATCCCAACATTCTCTGCTTAAACTCTCACACGCGTCGTGTATTGGATTAGAAAATGTTTTACGTGGTAAGCCTCTCTCCTGAATGAGATATAATATTGTGTGTTGGTTTTTATGTGATTTGCGATAGAAGAAACTGCTCGTATTTTGTATTCTCTCAGCAGGAGCAGTGTGAAGGTGAGCAGAGGAAAGAAAATGGGTGAAACGAATCTTGTATCAATACCTTGCCTTCTTTGTTGCTCGCCTTTTTAATCTAAAATTTCATGTGAAAATCGAGGTTTTTATGACAACACGGGAAAAGATTGTTAACGCAGAGTTTCCTTCCTTTTGCTCAACTATCGCGTATTAGAATGTGAATGAGCAGTGTTACATGTCTTCTTGGGAGAGATTTGAAAAGGAGAGTTTTACGAGGAAAATGAGAAATGAATAGAACGTGATCCCTGATAGTTGAGTCTGTACACATTCTATCTCTCTGTCAAAACGAGATGGCTATTACTCTTTTGTGTAGCAAAATCCATTCTTCAAATTCTTCTAGTGCGTAATAATGCCTTCACATGAAAACACAAAGAGAGAGGGTCTCCTATCTGAAACGCTGTAAGAATAAAAATAAATGTTGCTGTGAAAAACACCGTCAAGCATACTTAAAAACATCATTTCCCCACACCAATATTTCCCCTGAAAGATTTAAGTTCTGAATAATATCGCTTCCTGTGACTGGGCAAGAAAACTAGAGGAAACTTTCATTTTTTTGTTTACTGATTGGGAAAGGGAGTTGTGGTCGATCACAGCGTAGGACAGGGTGGGCAAGATTTTTCCTGTTATCTTTTAGAGGGGAAATGTGCTCTCCTTCATTCGGAACGGGGGACATAAAATCGCTCATAAAGCTTGACCAATACCATTCTCGCTCACCTTATGACAATCATCTTGTTGTATGGGAGTGCAAATGAGTAACCATTTCCTATCATTATTATCAGCGTAATCCCTGCGACGACAACGGTTCTGCGCTGTTCGCATCTGCTAGACAAGGAGGAAAAAGTAGAAGCGTGTAAAACTCCTGTATAGACCCTTGGTTAGATGCAAAAGTTTGCAGTAGTTCACTCAAGTAGCAAGCCCAAGTCATACGTATTTTTTCGTGTTCTTTTCGATGGGACAGATATTGGTCAGAAGACGCAGTATGTGTAACACCACACATCTCTAGCCATCTCTATATAATAAGTATGTCATGCATGCACGCATCAGTTCCTTTGTGATTCATGCTGTGGTTCCATCATCATCAGGTTGTGTATGACGTATAAATGAGAAGCTTTTTCCCTTTGCTTTTCACTTAGCTAGCCAACAATGGGGAAATATAACAATAAGTGCAAATGCCACAGCTATCCTGTCATGACACATAATAATGTGAAACTGAAGACGGAGGAGAAGTGGTGCGAAGCTTGGAACCTGGCAGACGAAAACGTTAAGGTGGAAGAAGGAGAACGACGAGAGCGAATTAATCCTGACGACCAACATAACAACTTCTCTCATTATGTAGGTATACTCAGCAGAGAGACGCTAAAATGTATAATACGATGGTAGTCAACAACATGATGCTTCGTCAATGATGTGAGAGTTGGTTTGTGGGCAAATCTCAAGCTTCAAAACGCATAATAATGTCTTGCGCCGTCGTCCTATTCTCTTTTCTTCACCGAATAGATATTATACTTTGGTGTTTGCACAACTCGAGACATGATTTATACATATATGAAGCACGGATGAAAAAAAAACGATGGAGTTAATCAGTCGGAGGAATTCGTGCTCCTGAGGGATGAGTTGCACAATGTTTCGTGGGCTTAGTATCTATTTCGGCCTCATAGAGATACACACTCGTATTCATGGCATATGAAAAGCGGAAAGACCTGAACGTGTGAATATATGTACCTAAGTGAAGAACAATACTCGAGTGTAATAATGCACGCTACCTTTAATATTTCAATTTATCATTGATGCGTTACCTCATGCTGTCATTTGTGTTCGAGCACATGAGCAAGATGGAGAGACTGCACTAAAATGTAATTTGCGAGGAATGCACAAAGTCGATTAATTTCTACTTGTGATCATTTCCTCTCTTTTCGTGAAGAGAGGCGAAGAATGGCAGCACAAACATTAAGATCATAATTAATGATGACATTGGCGAGGCATGACTGTGAGCTGTTCGTTACATTGATGGGGCGGCGATGCGAGAGTTTTCTCAAAACTTTAATCATGATAAATCGATCTGCGTGTGTCTGTGACGGAACCAAAAGGAAATGATTATTAGGATGGTGCTCAGCTTACAATTATTTGGAATGACAGGCATATACAGAGAAAGAGATACACTCTGTGTCACTCTCCGAAATGACTCCATCTTTCTAGCTTTTTAGTCATTTGGTACGTTTTCCTATGCAGGAAATGAAGTTCACACTCGTGAAACGTGGGATCCTCCAATGTCTACGATTGGGAATGATCGATCACACTTCTACTAAAGGTTGCAGGTAGAGAAAGGTGAATTTTGCGTATTTGAAGGCAATTTTGCTTTTCCCCACTTCAAGGCTACGTTCTGATTGCTCACGCAATGTTCAAAATTCCCAAACTTATTAATTTGTTAATTTTCGTAGTAGTAATAGGTATAATAATGATGGAGAAATTGACAACATTAAAAGGCGCATCCGTAGACAGTCAAATCACTTTCAGTAGGTATATCAAGTACTTATTGTTAGTTTAAGACAAAGGCATATTGCCAACATCGATGGGCTTTGTAGCTATCGCTCGTTGCGCTTTGACCTGTTCAATGTTGCAGAAAACCTGGCAAGTCATCTATTTCACCAATGCAATCAGACTTTGATTATTATGAGGAATAAATTTCTCTCTCTTCCTTCTCTGAATTCATGTGTCCAATGAACCATGACGTCGAGAAAATGGGAATACATATTTTATTTTCGCAGCGTTCATCGGTATTCGCACATGTACAGCGAGTCTTATCGCAGGGATGCATCTTTGACACAGGAGTGCGTACCGTTTGATCCCCGTCATCATCAATGAGTTCCACTTTTGGCTCCGTTTTCTCTGCTCACTTAAGTAGAAAAAGTAACGTTTCTCTTTTATCTTGAATCGCACTTTTTTTTTCTCATAATGCCGAAGTGGCTCATGACGACATGCTTTAGAGGGACAATCCAACACGAATTTCTGCAGCTCGTTTCGTCTCAGGATTGCTATCAGCATTGATATTGTTGAGGATGCAGATTCGATAAAAAAAATCAACGAGTTGTTGATGCTTTGAACGAGCATCATCAACTTTATATTCACTTTTCAAAGAGTCGGCTCTTTGTTAGAGTGGACCACAAGAGGAAATCTTGAAAAGTCGAACTGTATAATTATTCACTTCCAATGAAGGTTAGTGAAAAAAGATTACTTGAACTTTCACAGTGTGCCTCTAGATGATATTCTGCCCACTCGAGTGGAAGTTTGTAATTGGAATTATGGTCTCCTCCAGTCCTTTCTTGGGTGGTTACGATGTGCACGTTTTCACAATGTTTTGTGCACGCACGCGACAGAATGTTGGTTCGTCTTTATATGCGTTGCACATGCAAACACCTACCTCACCAATTTAGGAAACTAGAGCCCATATTGTACGCAAATGGTCAGGAGATGGAAACCTCACGATGTTCCATCAGCTAAAGCATGTGGGCAGAGACGTGTGTTGTGTAGAGCTGAATTGATAAAATTGTTGAAATTGTTTTAAATGCGTTTACCGTCATTCCCCTAAAATGCATGACAAAATACAATGTTTGGGTGCAAGGTAATTGATAAAACGTTACAGGAAGTTTGCTACTCTACGCGATTATATTCTTTGTCTTAGCTTGGTTTTGTGCTCAAAGTCGAGGAAATTTATATGATTACTGTTCATCTCGTGAATGACAACCATTATCGCGAAAGGAGCTTACTGCCGGAGATGAAGACTTCATATTAGTATCACTATTATTATTATTATTATTATTATTATTATTCTGTAATATCGCATATCCGCAGAACACAAGCAATCCCATAGTGCTCCGTCAGGTATTTTCTCATAAAGCAAACTCCACTCTCATTTCCAGGTGTAGACGAATCTCATATTTTCCTAAACTAACGTAAAAGTTTGAGTTTACTCCAACGAGTGAAAAACTTGGGATTACATTTTCTTTGCGAGTATATAAAACTCCTTCTTATGCTTTGAAAGAATATTCATCCCAATAACGCTGGACACTGCGTAAGAATCCCATTAATGGTGAAAATAGACGATGTACCCCATTCTCCATTATGTCAGTGCATGTCAAGCTCAGTAACAAGCATGAAATTTGAAGCTAAAAAGGTTCGAGTAAAATGGTAAGCGAAAGTGGCTTCAGACTGATCCAGCCGGGTCTAGGCTCTAAGCCACCGGACACATAAGCCACCGGTAGGGCAAAAGCCACCCGACCAAAAAGCCACCCGACCAAAAAGCCACCCGAGT
>JAHZMW010004886.1:0-11658 GCA_027743745.1 Alloscopus bannaensis | reverse complement strand
AACAATAACAATGGTCTGTCTGTACATAAAATAATTCTTGAAATTCTTCACTCTTCGAGCTGGTTTTTGTCTGTTGTTCCGTTCACGTAACGAGCCTTATCGCAGAGTTGTGTTCTGCCTGACCTTTCAGAGTCACTCGGTCGAAGCCCATTATACGGCCTACCAAGTCAATTTGTCACTCACCGGCGACCATGCACATGATATGTGGGAAGGAAATCATTTTAAAGCGACTGTTAACTGCTACTTCATAAACTACACCTCGACTCTCTCGCGTATAATACTGTTGGCTCATGGATGTATTGTAATTGACGTGATGCCTCGGCCGACACTTTTTTCTCCTGTTGCTCTACAAAGGATGATTTGAGAAAAACACGGCCTTTTATATTGTACAGCCCATTACACGTCCTCGGGTTGTGTATTCAAGGAATTGTGTTTTGTCTGCCTCTTTTGTGAGGAACTTACTACTCTATAATTGCGAGGAAAGGTGTGTGCTTTCACTTCAAGACGAGACAAGTACGACTAATACAGTTCATCTGTGGAGATGAGAATATAGGGAAAGAGTAAGATAATACTAGGCGTTTTTTCTCACTTTGATACGAGTCATCTTACCCAATATAAGTTACATACTGTAAGAATTCTCAACGACTACGATTTTTCATTTCCCCTATCTCTCATCATTTTCCCTTTTGGATTTTATGTACACAAAGAACACACTGGCTGTACGTGCATAACTCGTGCTTATCAAGTTTTTGGATCTTGTGTATAATACAAACACAGTCAACTATGGACTCGCACAATATATCTCAGAGTTTTGTGAGATGACTGAGTAAACTGATGCGGTTTTATTCTTTTGCATTGAATCTCTTCTGAGATTTTCCGATTTTATTTTCAAAAATGTTGATGCCGATGTACTGCTTCTGTTGATTATTTTGCTCAATTCTAATAAAGGGATTTTTTGTTCAATCTTGCCATTCGCAAGCTTCACCCGAGTGATCGTCGTATTGTTGAGTGGTTTGAAGTATGTGTACTTCTCTCTGGTCACTTGAAAGTGGGATGGGGTTGATGGTGATAATGATAACGTTGATTCAACGTGGATTGCGTACTGCGCTCTGGGGCTAAGCCAAACGCACTTTTTATGCCGTTGTACAATTGCTTGTAGTAAAGTTATTACTAGGCTGTGAGCCTTGTGTTCTACATTTCTAGCAGAATGTAAGGAAGCTTGTTTGAAGTATAAAATGATTTCTGACTCTGATAAATTGACCTTGACTAGATTTTTCTTTGTACGAAATTCTACGAATGGGTAAGCCAAGACATGCGTGTTTCTCAAGTATAAGGTGAGCATAATCTCACATTTGTATAAATTAAATAGAATCTGAATCTTTCTGGAGGCTTCTGAAATTGAAGTGATTTTCGACATGATATCGCTTGGTACTTACAATTTGTGTATGTATTTGTTTACTTCTTTTATACGTATTTATTGTTTTTATTTTCCAGATGTCTGTGCACACATAACATTTGCACTTCTCGTGCTAGAAATCATGCTATTATACTCAAATTTATGTTCTCACCAATTTTCTCTGAGAAGAGCTCCAATTGAACTTGTCAATCTTTTATTTCATCATTGCCCCAAGCGTCATAAATAATGCATTGAATGGTCCACAATCTGAAAGATTGATCTGTGGGAAATGTGTGACAGAAGCAGCAGTGAATAGAAACACGGCAATGTTGACTTTGCCTTTTCTCAATTATTATAAAGTTACTTTGATTCAACTGAAAAAAATGTTTGGAACCTTCCGTAAAAAGAAACTGTATAATTTATCTCTGCTCATGATCAAAAAGAAAACATTTATGTTTGCTTGTGGTCATGAACTCTTTTTTGTGGCGATATATAATGCGGTTACACGTTTCATTGAGATGCTCAATAAATATAAAAATTTGTTGAACTTCCTTTCTTGGAATTGATGCTTCAAAGATCATGATCATAAACGTTGTAAAACGATTGATTGCATGTTGTTTGAAGATCTCGAATTTTTGTGAGATGCACATTCTTTCTAGGTATAGATAGGTACTCACAGTCATTGTATCAGATCCCGCATCACAATCGTCCCTGCTGCAAGCTTTTTAAGGATTTCTTGCCCTGCCTTTTACGACATTTCCAGTTTCCTACCTTTTTCTCCTACAACGTGATATAATATGCTGCTTCCGTCAGCTCGTATATTTCAATCCGAAGAGCTTGGTTGCAAAAATCTATGGTGCTTTTCAATGGATCCTAATCAGTTTTGTTGTTCACGGCGATGTAAGAAACCATTTCAAGAGGAAAGGTTAAACTGTGAAAGAGTCTGGTGAACCCTAAAATTTTATTCAACTTCAACCACGAAATATATATGGAACGCTCTCCTTTTGTGATACTGCTTTAATTTAGAATCTAGAATGTAGAAAGCATGTAGGTGACGGTGGGCTTAACATTTGCTAAATTAATTTGTTACTGGTTTGGGCAATCCGCGAAATGAAAGCAAACAGCTTGACATTTATCAGTTCCTCGTGTAAATCTAAATGGCGTAATATTTTAAAGCCTAAAAATGCGTACCCAGTGAACCAATAATATCAAATTTGATTATTATAGCTACTTTTACTGATAAGAGCCTACATAAACTACTTAACTGGTTGTCTTTTATGTAGGCGTTTGTTTAATGCCCGTTTTCCTCACAGTGTACGTGCTTTACCTTTTCGGAGCACGCCACAGTTAGTCTGTGTGTAGGTAAATGGGTTTTTTTACAGATTTTCTTAAAAACACGACATAGCACGAGCTCTCCCTTGTGCATTACTCTATAACGTATTTTTTTGCTCTCATACATTTAGGTCCAAGTTCGTAAAAAAGGCGAAAAAGGATAAAGTTTATTAAATTTTTATGTACTACGTCTTTAGAGCGTGTACCTCTTTAGGTTTTTACAACTTTCTGTCATGGCTTGTGAAACAGTGTTTGATTAAAGCTCGATACTTTTTTTCGTGAAAAAAGCGCAGTGTTAAAAATTTTTACTCAACAACTTTAACCATATTTGATGTGATGCGTGCGCTCTTCGCAAGGATTATGCAGCATATTCGCGATGTAGTCATAAAGCCTTGTGCTACATCCAAAAGATCAGCCGAATCCGGAGGAGTCAGTCTGAATTTCTTACTTTTTCATATGTACCCATAATGAAGAGTCATGTAGCAAGCTTAATTTTTTTTTCTACGCTTTGATACTACTAAAGTCAACCTCACAACGTCTCATCATCATACTGCCGTAAAAACAATAAAAGGAGCTCTATGTGCATTTTACACTTGAGAATATCTAGACTTTCAAAGACGTCAGGCCGTTCTTTTTAGGGGTTAAAAAGTGTGATGTTGCACCGTATGGGTCCTTATTTCGTGCTTGTTCTTCTGACGAACCTCCACACTTCTCGCACGGCACAAGTACAAACTAATCACCCACAAAAAACAACAACTTTTCTCTCGTCTCTTGAAGTGAAGTCTTTGTGTGTTTTAGGGGAAAACGAGATTGTTGTTTAGAGGGAGAGAAGCCGTTTTCATATCTTTGAAGGGTATTTAGAGTAGATTTTTTTTCTCTTGTCTAAGGTCTTTTTCATATTCATGCATGAATACTGCATTAAAGCCGTAAAAGAGCGAAGCACGTTGAAAGCGGAGGAAACGACAGTTCTGTGAGTTTTTGGAGGATGAGTGAGAGAGTGTAGTAAATATTTGACTGTTTTTTTTTCAGAAATGTTGAAAGATTACCTGGGTGCGGCTTAACATAGCCGGCTGTAAATGGCTCGTTGTTTGTTTTTATCATCAGCACTCAGCAATCCGTAAAGCTCTCATCTCATCTAAACTATCTTTTAAATAGGTGTATTACGAGAAAATAAGGAAAGGGTCTTGTTCTCCTTCCTCCTAAAAAGAGTCTCTCTCATTTTTTTCTGTTGACTTGTTGTCGGTATCTCTCATAGAAGATTTTCTTTCTCAAACATTTTGTTTCTCGAAAGAGGCTGTGCGCTCATTTACCCTAGTCTGTTGGTTTTCTACAGATATTTGAATGGAAATACAGGGAATTAATTTCGGAGTTAAGTGGAATTAGTATTGTTGGGTTGTAAATGTCCTTGTTTTCTCAACCATTTGACGGAGGTGGGCCTGACCTGATGAAATCTCAAATTTGTACGGGGAAACCTAAGGGTTTTCTTGTGAAGGGGTTTCATTACCGAAAGGGAAAAGTAAAAGGGGATCAGTAATCACTTGAAGAGGCGAATACATAGATGACCAGATGGATGACATGAGGGAATGGGGAGGCGGCACTAAATATAGAATTCATGTTGCCACTCTTCATAAAAACTACCACGCACAACAATGTTGTACTGGGAAATGCATTTTTTTTCTAGCTTTGACCCAACAATTTGGTTTTTTAAGTATTGAAATGGTATTTGACTATTTGTGTAGACATTAAGTATCTTACGTAGAATACAAAGTATAAAGTTAATCGTTGAGCTTGTAAGGTTGCGACTAAGTTTTTTTTTGTTGGTTACGCATTGTGTGAGTGTCGTAAACGGAACTTGCATTTTTACGAGTATTTTATTAAAATGATATTGGTTTCCCTGTCAAGGTGGCGTCGACTATGGGGGCCAATATGATGGTAAATGTGTGGCTCAGGCGTACATTGTTAACTCGAATTTTTTTTTCAAACAAGAGGGCTCACTCCGGAAAATGTGGGTTCTTTGTAATAACTTTTTGTATTTTACTACTTGTCCTGGGTGGATGTGAATGTGTATTTATTATTATGCATGAGAGGTTTTTAAAAATGTTACCTTCTATTTCTCAGTCATTGGTGGATATGCACACATTGTATGGTCATCTACTTAATTGAAAAGTCTACCAGAGGATATTTATTAGTCGAAGTTGACTTTAGGTGACTGGAATGGAATAAATTTGAAGGAGTTTAAGACCTCGTTAAGCTTCAGTTTTGCACTCTCTCGGACGAACCAGTTTTTACATACGAGTGTAAACGCAAATATTTTGGAGAGAAATTTCTGCTACTCATTCAACTAATGTGCAGACAGGGAAGCACTTCTTATAAAGATAAGCCACACGTCCCATACTACTCGTGGTGAGCGTGTTAAACTGTCTGATTTTCTTAGCCCATTTTCCTTAATCGTATGAACATGTGTACGTAACACCGCTGCGGTGAAGAAGTAGTATTTCTGTAAAATGTGAAGAATGCCAGTAGTAGCCATTATTTAAGCGACTAAATAAATATTTCACACAAGTTTTCGTTTTGTGTAAAAATATTTGTGTTTGCATGCCAGAGAGTTGGTAGGAAGTTTTCTCTCTCTACGTAAATTGTTTGTATGCATCGAGTGAAGAGATATAGTGATTGTGTGGAAGTAAATGATTATGATGATCGTTATTATTTTTACTGTTGTTATTTGTGAGGCTTGAGAAGAACTCGACTTAAATGAGAAACCGGTAGTCATTATTATTATATAAGTGTTATGAATGTTATATACACACAGCAGGCTAGACACTAGGTAGCTCATAATAAGTGAATGATCATTGCAGGCTGTATACGTACGTGTAGGTACTTACATATATTATGTGTTCCGGCAGACTAGTGCTATGAGTATTGAATGGAGGACAAGAACCAAGGTACTTAGCACGGGAGCTGTAAATAAGGTAGTAGGCTGATGGGATGTTTGTGGATATTTTTTTAGCATGTAGCACTACTACCAGAGGTCCACACCGTATTTATATTGAACGCACCATTATTTTTTCCTGCAATTAACATACGGGAGACAGAAAAGAATTGCTCTTAAAGTTGTGCTTTCCCTCACTTTCCATTCCACATTTACATTCCTATAGTGGTGCTTGAAGACGATCACACAGTCAGGTTGGCGACCAAGCATGTAAATATTTTTACTTTGTATTATGCGTTATTACGCATAAATCTTACATTGCCATACACTCTTTTAGTTTATTCCGTCTCTTTCTGATTTCGGGTTTTCACTTGTCCATACAAAGGACCATTGTGGGCGATTTTAATTATCTTAATTTCTCGGAAATAGTTAACATAATTTTCGAACGTTTTGAAGTGTACACGCAAAATCAAGTTCGAACAAGATGTAAAGGTGATGTAATAGGTTTCTTTGTTTTTTATACAGAGTTAGGAACAAAGTAATTTTTTAAAATTTTATCAACGTTTTATCGGCGTTTTTCACTGTAGGCAAGTCTTAAATAACAAACATGAACTGTATAATTATAGCTCGCGTTGTAAAAGCTTTTCTCAGTATAATATCTTTCGAGATGACATGTAAATGAGTTTGAGGAGGATGGAAAAGGAAGCACGATGATTCGTTTTACATTTGATGATGATTTACAAGTGTTTTTTCTCGTGCATTTTAACGTGCATGTAACCCCTTTCTAATTAAATCATTTCCACAGCAGCAACAGCTGGATGTTTTTTTTGCGCATTGCATTTACATACATCTTGTATAGGTAATCATCATTGTGGATAACAAGCTTATTAATGAATCTGATATGGTTGAAATGAAATGTCCGAGAGCCAAACTAATGAAGAGAAGGGTTTTTTTGCAGCCACCATATTATACGATAACCGATGTAAGTTTCATGTTTCTCACAGTTAGCACTATCATACTGTCGTAGTGTCGCTTGATTCCAGTTACAAACATTTTTAGCAAGTCTCTTGCTGATTTGATTAAAGGTTTTAGGTCACATCAGAGTAAGTTAAAGTCAAGCTTACGATTAGGGCTGAAATTTACGTGTTAGAAAAGGATTTTTAGAAAGTGTTGGATCGTCAAAAGGCATCTGTCACAAATATTGATTCACTGGCATCGTTTAACTAAGAAGCTAGGTTTATTCAATAATACTCATGATGATGATAGCGACAGTGAATTGTGAGGATCATTTGCACTTCTTATTTGGTCAAAGATAGATACGATACACAATGGGAAGGGAGAGCACAGTGAAGGCTAAGGTTAAGGTAGACCAATGAACTGAAGGAGCTGGAGACACAAAGTGAAAGGACGCCTGAAAAGGTTTGAGCGCTTTCTTGAGGTGTGCCATCTGAAGTGTGAGGGTAAAATTGATTCGGTATATACCTACTTTCGTATAGCTGTTTGCACCCATTAAGTAAATTCGCAAAATAATTTTACAGTACATCATCCATGCTTTCATCAGTATGCTGGTGTGCAAAACACATACTTACCCTTTGTGCACATTGTGTACTCCCTGAAGCAGTTGTATTGTGCATATTGGCATATGTGACGGGTGCTTGTACATAAAATACAATCACGCTAAGCCATCCTCCGAGAACGCGTGTACTTTGTATGCTTTTCCTAATTATAATAACGTATAATGATGTTACACATTCATTATTGCGATGAAGATGATAAATATCGATAGGCAGGGGAATATTAATGAGGAAGATGGTTTTTGCGTTCTGTGACAGCTACGTAAGAACTAGAGATCAGAAAGCGCGTGTGTTCGATGATGTGGTGAATACAGTTTTTCATTACTGTTGTTTGCCGAGCACATTTCGGACAGCGAAAACTGTACCCCTCTGTAAATACAAACCACTTTGCGGAGTAAACTTGGGTTCATTT
The DNA here is from genome assembly GCA_027743745.1 of Alloscopus bannaensis. NCBI lineage: Eukaryota > Metazoa > Arthropoda > Collembola > Entomobryomorpha > Entomobryidae > Alloscopus > Alloscopus bannaensis. Next base: position 4,015 of record JAHZMW010004886.1, on the reverse strand, counting down.
TCCAATTGGGAAGTGATATACATACATACAATTACTAAACTCACAATATGATGTCGACCATTTGTAAGCAATTTGCATAGGTACTCATAACTGCGGAGCGAAAAAACATGCACACACACATGACACACACACATGGAGGTTTTACTCTGTTCGGTGAGGCTATATACGGACATTTAGTGTTTTTTATAACCTAGAGCTCATCATCACAGTCATCTTCTTTCAATAATATTGAAGCGGGATCCAACGTGGAGTTATTTACGAAGTGCTCATCAAGATAAGAAGACCGATGACGATTTTCTCTATATAAGACATTGGTTTTTTCGCATTGTCTACAGTTACTAGAATATGTACAACCTTCGGAGTAAGCTACGGGCCCTGATAGGAACTGACAAGCTTTATTTTGTACCACCACCATTATCTCCATAAATCGAGTCAAGTTCAAAGGCAAGCAGTGGAATAGTAATGGGAGTGAAATGCTGAGATGACCATGTTCTTCAAAGACGGTGATGTGCGAGACGAGTCTACGAACGTGTGTGAGTGTGCAAAGAGGAAGAAATCTTTCGAAGAGAGAAGGAATCGCAATCAGATAGAGTTCTCTCCCCTTTTGAGTGGAACGTGATTTTTATATATGTACATGCATAATTTAAATGATAGAAGAGGAGACACACGAAGCGAGAGACGGGAAGAAGTGGCCATTATCTTGCGGGACTCTTAATGATGATGGCAAAAATGTGTGCTGATAGAAACGAAATAAATGAATGCAAAGGATTAATGTTGTATCCATAAGGTAAAGGTACTTAACATTAAACCGTACGGAACTCTACGAGTTGAGAGTACGTGTTATGTGTGTGTTGATAAAACGGTCATCTCTAGTCAACTCATCTTATTCACCGAGCCATAATAATAGTAATAATCCTCCGTAATACTGTCATCAGGCCTCTTCATTTATATTTATATCGCAGTTCGTCTCGCACTCACCCTCTGCGAGAGACGTGGAGATGTGCGCATGAGATGCTTTTCTAGAACGTGCAATTTGTAATTTGTATGCAAAATCGTTAGTGTGAGCATGCATCTCTGTAGTGTGCGCCGTTTGTCTTCTTTCGTTACCTATTAGTGACATGTCTTACCTATTGGAGCTGTCTCAATGGTTATGCGTATATTATTCCTTTTTGGTGGATTGGATACTAATATACTCTTTACTTTTAAGCTTAACTAAGGCTGACGCCTCGACTGTGGAAGAGTGTGTAAAACCAAGAGGAGTTCAATTTTTTCTCTCCTACAGAATGTGCCTCTGCGATCCACAATCAGCCACGAGATCAGTAAACACCGCCCAGAAATCATGGTGGTTTGTTTATTCGGGAAAACGTCTGCCTCATCGAAGAACTGCTGACTTGAGCTACAATTTGGGCTTTGGGTTTGATTCACACGTAGGCTCCTTGTCCACTATCTCCCTGTCGTTGGGAGAGTGGAGAAAACACCATCTTCGTGTACGTTTGTATTGTTGCTCACAAGAAAGCAGTGATGAGTAAAAATTAGCTATTCTGTCTCAGGAGAAATCTGCACATGACTTGGCACTTTTCTGATGGATTGCATCCACATCACCGATGTGGTTTCGCTGATTTCGTGTCTTTCGGCAACGACCCGTGAAAAATCTGACGCTCCAGGTGATGATGGCTAGTTTGCATACAATGGAACAATAATTACTGCTAATCACCAATAATAATCACAGAGTGCCAGTGAATATGAGTGTGACACAATATACGCAATGGGCATCAAAGGTGTCTTGAGGGATTTTCATGTTTGATGCAATCAATAGATATTTCTTCTATACTTGACCTCTGAGTGTTGAGGCGGATGATGATGAAGGGAGACGAAAATGTGGTGGTGAAGATAATGTGGGCGATATCATTTTCCCGTGTTACTCCGCATCACATCGCTTCGTACGAGCGGTTGATGTGGCTTGTGTTTGTATGTCAGTCATTGATAAGGGTGTCCGATAATGAAGACGACGAAGAAGGTTGCGGTAGTTTTTTTTACTAAGCCGGATTATATGATGAGTTGCCGTGTCATCGTTGAGCCGTAGTTGGTCTCAACTTTTTACGGTAACGAATTTACTTCCCACCACACCACACACTCCGGTCGGTCCGAGTGCGACTCTCGAGTGCGGAGAGATATTTATGATGCAATCTTTTACAGTTCCACTCCAACACCGACGTGGAGTGGCTGACATGTTCCGTATTTTTGCTCCAAGTGTAATAAGCCGTTTAAAACGTTATATCATTCATGGTTATGGAGAGCGGCGAGGTGCGTGAAGAAGATGCATTAATGCTTGAAACAAAGATGATGGCTGGAAATTAATCTTCGTGTGTGAGTTTTCCTGGTGAGAAATAATATTTTGAAAAAATAGACCGTAATAATATTGCATTGTTGAAGTTTTTTCTGACTTTCTTCTTTCGTTCACATATGAATTTTAATGCGGTAAGGAGCATTTTTATGGACACTTGCAAGTGTTTCCTGAAAGGAAGACAAATACAGAATACTTAAAAGCGCATGTTTGAATTGAAACAAAAAGCGACACTTTACTTTACGTGAGAAAAGCAACACTGGTTTTACTTCTAACTGGATGGAATGCTTGTTAACAAAAATTTTACCAAGAGCAGAGTGCTTTCCCTTCACGGTTGAGTTGCTTTGGTTAAAAAAAAATATTTTGATCGATGATGGTGACCGAGAGGCGGTAGACCAGATTCAATCAAGACGATGGAATATTATGGTGGCAAATAATTTGATTTCATTTTCACTCGGTTTTGATGACTATTTTTACATGAAGATACAATGCGTACGCAATTTTCAGTGATGAAAAGAGTTTTAAGTCAAATCTTCTGATGCACATTCTAGAGATTTGCTCCATGTCAGCGGTTTGACTCTTGGTGGTCAGCGTACAGATTACTTAATTCTGGCAGAGCTGATTTGCTCATAACTGAATTTGTAAAAGAAACTGAGGAGGCCTAGTGGCAGTGTAAAATGTTGCAATACGTGTGCTTAAGAATGAAGAGAGAAAGAGATACGGTTAGTTTAATTTCTTTAAAAAGTTGTTTTTGTTCATTGTCGATCATTGTCAGTCACTAAAAAGTTGTATGTGTGGTACAGTGCTTCTCTTTAATTATCTTTGTAAGCATGTTGATAAGTTCGATTTGTACCATGAGTCTTGCGAAGGTGAGTTTTGTTTTAGTTAATTTAAGACTCATCCTTCTCACTTTCTGCCAAAGGTTACTGTTACATCGACAAGCATACCAGATGAGGACCCCTTTTCTTTTATTATTCCCAAGTAAACACGTCGAAAGTTTTGCCTCACACTAATTTTGTTGATTTCGCCTGAAGATGTCTGTTGAAGTTTCGTCAAAGGATAAATAGATATGTGTATGTATATCCATTCGTGTGAAGTGTATTAATCTCGCACATTAAGCTGTGAGAATGAAGGGAAGCCAGACGCGTTTTCTAACCCACCTGACTGTCTTATTCTTTTTCTTGGCGATACGGGCGGACGTCGTAGGCGAGAGAGGCACTCTGTTGAATACTAATCTTTCAATTTGCTCTGATTCAGTTACATTTCAAGTGTGCTACGTATTCCTCTATACACTGCATTTTTTCACCTCTGACTCACTCTTTCAGTAAGTCAGTCAGCACGATCCGGTCAAACTGTTCCGCTCAAATCCTCTCTACCATTCTGGTAACGACCATCATATGGCGATTGTACACAGACAGAGCCAACATTCGAGTTTAACTTTTTTCTGGTACTCCGTACGGAGGGATTTTGGTATGCTTAAGTTTTTACCACAATCCGACGATGTCTTTATATCATGATTTTCTTGTGAATCCTCAATAAATTGCTGACATTTGATTGAGTCCCGATAAATAAAAGATTTTTATCGACTTGACTTTTGGTAGCACCATTTTACATTTGAGTTTGCAGGTAGCCTTTGCTTCCTTCTTTTCTATAACATAATACGATGATTTA
>JAHZMW010004885.1:0-11839 GCA_027743745.1 Alloscopus bannaensis | reverse complement strand
GGCTACGGATACCCAAGCTACGGATATTCTGGCTACACTGGATACTCTGGACTCGGATACGGATATGGCGGTTTGGGATACGGATATGGATACTACAAGAAATAAATTTTTTACTTGAACGACTCGTTGTAGCTATAAGCAGAACATTGGCTGTTGAAAAGTCGTCATTTTTTGTTATCGACAAGAATTCGATCAAAATTAAATTACTAGCCTTTTAAAAGTATTTCTTATGATTTCGTGACTCTCTGATTACATCATGTCTCGTTCATCCTGGATCCTGGTATGAATCAATCACGAATAGACTTCAACTGGAAATCATTGATATCACATACTTGCATACAAATTACTAGGATGTGGCAATAATAGTACCTGGTAAAAACGATCTGAACTTGCTCATCAAGACGTGACTCAAAAATGACATACCGTGTTGTAACGTAATATAATGATTTTGCAGACCAACTCCGTGTCTAGTAATACATATACACAATACACAGTAATCTCATAATCTTATAATTCATGTTATATATATCGGAATTTCCAAACACTGTATTGCCGTTGGATTCTTGAATGACTACCAGAAATTGCCAGCAGAGTTGATTAGTCAGAAATATTGTGGTTATCACAAAAACCAGGATCTACTTGGGAGGCACCGGGAAGCACTGCAAACACCGGTTGAACAAATAAAGCATGGAACTTCTTTTGATACATAGCAATGTATAAAAATACAACTTACTACAACCTCTATAACCAAATGCATTATACTCGTTATACTGACAAGAGAGAATTTCAATAACGTTATGTTAATTTATCGTGATTACACATCTAAATATGCATGTATGATGATTATTCTAAATATAAGTTCATCCTCTCAGCTATGTGTATAATGCGTGATGCCTTTGACTGAGTTTTTGTTCATCAATATCAACCGAAAAAAGCGAACTGAATTGTTGTATGCAAAATGTCCGCATGAATTTAAAAATCTGAATCACGAAACCCTTGCAGTATTTTAGCTCATTAAGCATTTTTCCAGTGACCCATCGTTTTAATACCTATATTTATCTTCACCAATTTTGCGTATTCTTCCTTATTCGCCCTTATTATGTAAGCTTGCAAAAGATAAAGGTATACTCGCGCTTATACACGAATCTCCACAATCTCCAAGATTTATTATAGCGGTAGCTTACGAAAATTATCCACATGAGTCGAATATGGAGACTTGTCAAGGCATATACCGTGTAATTGTTGTCTAAAAGCATATAGCGCAGCAGGAACGCTATAAACCAGTTAAAGAAACATTATTTTTAGTCAGTTAAGACATGTTCAACACATGTACAACATGTATTTATGACTTCAGCTCGCGTGCAACCGCATTATCCTAAACGTTCGTATCTAAATGATTGAGCAGATGCTGATGTATTATGTACTGATCGTGCTCATGATACTTTAACCATACGGAATACATAGTCACTTACGGTTTACTAAAATATAAATACAATGATCAGCCTCCTCATTGCAGGTGTGACTCCAAGAAAATCGTCAATCACGCAATGGCGATCATGGACCAGTTTTTTCTACTAAACCAAGTCGTTTAACGAGTCAACTTAAACAGTATATTTAATATGCGTACGTATTTATTTTTTAAAGCGAATTTTGATGTTATTACAAATAAGACATTACGAAATAAATAATGGAAAATATAGTGTGCGCCTCTTCGCACATGTATAGATACATGAATAAATATAGTATTACATCCACACATAACCTAATAACCAAGATTCCAAAAAATCTGGGGCAACTTTTTACATATTCTTATCATCAAGCCAAACTTCAGACACCTTTTGGACACTGGAAAAAATTTGTTTGTACAAAACAAGTAACCTGAGTGCATGCAATTTTTTGTGGGTAACATCTTTATGTCAAAATAGATCTCACCAAAATCTGGAGCAAGCCCTCCACCTTGAGTATAAATAGGCCAGGCGAGCTTCAGTCAGACATCAGAAGCATTCCAAGACCAAATCCAAAACAATCCTAAACAAATCGTGAAGTTCAACTTCAAAACCAAAATCATCAACATGTCTCGCCTTGTAAGTTTCCAAACGAAACCAATCAGCGATCCTGACTCCAATATTTTGTATCCTTCAGATTTTCTTGAATTTCTGAACTTTTTCCAATATAATAATTTGCTTTTAATTTTCAGTTCGCTATCCTCCTCCTCGCCGCCGTCATTGCTGCCGCCTCTGCCCAATACTATGGCTCTTACTACGGAGGATATCCAGCTTACTCTGGATACGGCTACTCTGGACTTGGATACGGATACGGATCTTACGGATACGGAAACTTGGGATACTATGGTGGATACGGATACTACAAGAAGTAAATTCGTTGACCATTTGCTGCTGACTGGATTCCTGAATTGAAAACGCTTTCTTCGCCTCATAATATGCTGATTCGTTGAATAAAGTTTGCCATTTTGGCATTCGATTGAAAACGACATATTATCTCTCTCGTACTTTTCTATTCATTTTTATCCATCACTGCATCTAGCCACTGATCTGCTACTGTTTGTATGTACTGTCGTCACCTCATCGAATCACCTCTAATTTCACAGTGCTTTGCTCATCAAATTTCTAACAGTATATAAAATTGTCATAGAAAATCTGCTCATAGTCTTGTCATTTTATCAATTTTTAACTTTCATAAACCGTTTTTACTTTTTGCTAAAGTGGCTTGGCCATTGAATCACCACGATTTCAGTTGAGTGGATGCTTTGAAACCTCCAAAATGTAACTGTCAACCTCTCAACTATCAATGATGGTTTCCAGTGAAGTGCAGGCCGACTAATTAGACACTCAGCTAAAAGCTAACTTGTAGGCATTCTGGTAAATTAAGCCTTGCCGACAGTGACCTCCTAACATGTCCTCCTCAATGCCAGCCAACCAACTAGAACCATGCGCTCCAGAAGCAAGTGTAGTAAACAGTAACGATTCCATTGATGGATTTATTGATGATGCTTTCTCCCCACATCCACTTTTGCTAGATACGGTAAAAACGGGTTCTTCTAGACATCCTAACTGTTATACTGATTAATTGAAGCATAAGAATGAATCAAATCAGTATGACACGTCATTTAAAGGTTCTCTCAAACTTGGTGGCTTTTATACGGATACCAGACTCTCAAAGCCTGTCGTGCAGTCTGCCAACGATGGAACCTGGCCGTACTTCACCGTTTCAAAACAACATTCACTGCAGAAATTTCTGTACAAATTAACCATAAATTACTAATGATCACGATACACAGCAAACTAGAATTCAGCAGATAGAAATCCTTTTTACACATTCTAGAGTTACTTAAACCCTCAGTTCGGTATGAAGCCAAAAACTGTTGAGGACTTTGTCGAAGACATGCGGGAAAGCAAGGAGGTTCCCTTCACGCGTTACGTGCTTGCAGACTTTCCCTGGAAGACTCAAGTGGCAGATGATTTCTTTTGGTTGTGTGGACCTACGTTGACAGAGTTCACGCCATGGCTTCAAATGAATGGCCGGCAGTGGGACCTTGTAATTCAATATTTTCCCAAATCCTGCTTTCCACACACTATAATAGACTTAAACAATATGATCTATAGGGAGATCTAAGGAATCTACTTTTGTACCACTGCCCACGACTCCAAAAGCTGTATGTCTCACCTGCCCCACAATGGTTCCGAAAGCAAAAGCACTTCTTCCCTCCCACCGGGGACAACACTCGGGAAAACCCAACGCTCCCATCCATCAAGGAGCTGGTAATCAACGCATTTCGCCACTACCCCGTCGAATTCCTCAGGGACCTGTTTGGAGCCACAATTAACTTGCAAAAGCTGAACCTCCGGTGTCACAACGAGGACGATGTCAAAGGTTGCGGAAGCTGGCCTGACATCAGTGTTTTCGGAGCTATCGAGTGGGCAGGTCGAGAAAGAACTTTGAACTCTTTGGTCCTCGTCGACATTTCGGATAAATTACTCCAAACTTTAATTCACCTCTCGACTTCCAAAAAGTTTCCATTACGCCTCANGAGAAAGAACTTTGAACTCTTTGGTCCTCGTCGACATTTCGGATAAATTACTCCAAACTTTAATTCACCTCTCGACTTCCAAAAAGTTTCCATTACGCCTCAAGCGCTTCACTTGGGTCTACCAAAGGGAAGAGTGTACCGTGTCGGCTGCACTCCTCCAAAAGTTTCTGACCTGCCAAAGCCACTCCCTAGAGTACTTGATGCTGGACGAAATCACAAAATTTGACCGCTTGATCCTCCCCCACTTTTTCGAATTCCCTGTGATGACCCGTCTCAAAATGTTTTCGTATGGCCACGAAGGATCCGATGCGATTGAGCCATTTGACTTAGCCAAAAACTTTCCGTGCCTCAAAACCCTTCAAGCCGGTTACTATTCTGATGAGAGCTACTTTAGTGCGCGAATGAACACTTTCGAAATGTCTCGATTCTGGCTACGAAGCACGCAGCCCACCCTCATCTCCACTTTCCACATGCACAAGCCCGTCCTAGCCAAGGATATCGCTATTTTAACAGCCTTGATGCCTTTGGTGACGAAGTTGAAAATTGTGGTTTATTCGAGGGAGGCAATGACCCAGATTTGGAGAGGTTGGAAAGGTCTTGTGAGTCTCAGTCTGAGTCACAAGTGCGTCAAAGACGTGGACTGCGCCTTCACAGGGATTCCGAAGGAGGAGTATTTCCGAGTTGTGACTGAAAATAATTACCAGGAAGACGCTACTAGTTTGACTATCGAGCCTTCCATCAGAGATTTGAAAAGTACAGAGATGAAAATGATGCAAAATAATAATAATTATTTACTGGGCCAACATTGCATGTTTTACTCTTTGCCACAAAGATTTGCGATCTCTGATTGTAATGGATGGTTTTATGCTCGCACTTGACTACTTCTGTGGATATCACAATGCTCCTATCTGACTTCACGGGGTATCATGCAATTAAACATTTGACGACTTTGAAAGAGATTGCGATCGAAGGCTCAATGGTGAGTTTTACAAACTATTCTCAATAGTCTATTATAATTATAACCATCAAAAGAAAAGTTCTAACAAGTATTTAACAATTGGAAATCTATAGTTGACTCAACAATGTTGCCTCAAGCTTCTGGACGAGCTGAAACTGGACGCGTGGAGATTTACAGATATGCACAGCGCTGACCTTGTACCACCCCAAAACATTCGTCAAATTGAAAGATTTTTTAACGAATTCGAACAGGAGAGATACTAATACTACCATGTGCATACATAAACTAATTCGATGACAAAATTGACAATCTCAAAAATGTGAACTATTCCCAAACACTAAAAGAATTGCCCCAGACTTAAAAACAACGTATGCCAGATTGGCAAATGGATGAGAAATGTGAAGTGATAGTCTTCACTTGAATGTATTGGTTAGAAATATAATTTGAAAAATTTGAATCGATTTTCACTACCACGGTCAACTTGTATTTCGAAGGTGTAAGGTCAGATTCCCACAATATGGTCAATCATGATGTGTACATACATGTGCTAATCCTTTCAAAGTGAGTTTGTCAAACCTTGTCCACAACAGACACGTGCAAATAAATGCTTATGAAATATAAAATCGTCAAAATCTGGTTGATTTTGTAAAGATAAATGTAAGTAGTAAAAAAAGATCATGCAATTGATTATGTGAATATACATTTTATATTTAATACATAACCTTCAATCCTCAATTTCGGAATCTTTGATCAAAACTGCTCTGACTAATAACAAAGTATTTCTCATACCTATCATAAAATATACAGTGTTATCAATAAAACTAAAATGTTAATCGACCACGAAAACCTTAACACTTCACTACTGCTTTGGTCATCAGTTGTACTGAAAGGGGCTGACTGTGGCGGTGGCGACGACTGCACACGCTTTTCTTCTACTGCCTCCAGCGAATTGGCATTCTTCTCACACGTGCCGTAAGCCGTTACCTCATACTCATCGTAACACTGGCACTTGCTCCCAGTTCCACAGAACGCGTGCTCAACACAAAAATGGGGCTGAAACTCTCGACTTTCACAAGGGCCTCCCACTTTCGTCGAACATCTTTCCCTCTCCGCTTCATACACCTTCCAGTTTCCCATCTCCTCTGAACACTTATCATGCCATTCACGCACACATGTGCCTGACGAGCTATTAGCATAAAACCCGAGATCACAGACACACTCCAAACCCCATTTGGCGTCGCCCGTTGATTTGAAATCACAGTGTGCGTTATCGGTGCAGCTATCCTCGAGATCTTCACAGTTGGTTCCGATCCTCAGGCGACAAGACTGATCTTCTTCGTTGAACACTTTGTCACTCGGACATGTACAAAATTTGTTAACACACAAGACCCCGTCATTGTTGCAGTCCGAGTCCATCTCACAAGGAGACCCAACAAGTGGTACACATTTGTCGCCCTGATCAAAGTAGCCTTTGTCGCAGTCACAGATGCCAAAAAAGTGGGAGTCAGTTTCTCTGCTAAAGTCTTCCACACAAGTGGCATATCGACCACACTCCTTCTTCACCCCCGCGTACTCGTTCAACTCACACTCTTCCCCCAGTCTGGCCACACACTTGCCCAAAAAGGCGTCATACTCCATTTCTTCCTCATTCTCACAAACGCAAATCTCCTTCTCCTTGTGACACGTGAGATACTTGTGCACATTGCAAAGTCGCTGGGAGTCACAATGAGCTTCGTAAGACCTCATGCAAAAGTCATTGTTGTGAGCGGAAGTATCGTCAAAGTCCGGCTTGCAGTAGCACCGCCCACTGAAGCAGTCCTTGTTCGGGTCATGGTTGTGACAATCCTTGTGTGTCTGGCAGCGTAGATGAAGGTCCTTTAGAGTTGGCAGAGGATTCACATTGATTGCTAATATAAGAAGTGTTGCTAATGTCAAGGTTGGCTTTTGGTAGAAAGCCGGGGCACAATACATGTTGTTCTCACTCGAAGCCTCGGTTCACTTTGCACAAAAGTAAAATTCACTTCATAAACTCTTTGGATATACGTGTATTTGTCATCTACAGATTTATTATCGGGTTGTTTGATGTAGTTGGAAGATGACTCGCGTGCTTGCAGTAGCACCGCCCACTGAAGCAGTCCTTGTTCGGGTCATGGTTGTGACAATCCTTGTGTGTCTGGCAGCGTAGATGAAGGTCCTCTAAAGTTGGCAGAGGATTCACATTTATCGCTAATATAAGAAGTGTTGCTAATGTCAAGGTTGGCTTTTGGTAGAAAGCCGGGACACAATACATGTTGTTCTCACTCGAAACCTCGGTTCTCTTTGCACAAAAGTAAAATTCACTTCATAAACTCTTTGGATATATGTACGTGTATTTGTCATTTACAGATTTATTATCGGGTTGTTTGATGTAGTTGGAAGATGACTCGCGTAGTTTTCACAAAAGCATGCTAATTGATGTAAAACGTGGCTGCTCCAACGAGATAATGTGAAGATATGGAATATCCGGGGAGAGATGTGAATGAACGCTTTTGTCTGATTGTGTAGGTGACGGATTTGCGATGCGTAATTCGCTTGGCAGCACCTGAACCAACATCACTGGTGACACTAAGGTAGCTTGTCCTTTGGAAGTTTGACCAATCTTCCATTTTTCTGACGGGATGTGTAATCACTAGAAAGGGCAATGTTTGAAAACATTTACGACCACTCGATGTAACCCCACTAATTTGAGCCGTAGGCTGTAAAGGTGACGGAAGACAGTATACGATCATCACCCCACTCACTTGAATGGACAATGTGCACTTACTAATTGCAAGAGAGCTTTTGGCACATAAAGAGAGATACAAGGTTTTTTTTATTTACATACCATGAAATGTGTGGACTGCTGTCGGTATTCCAACCAAATGATTAAACTTGGTATGTAAGTACTTTGAACGCTCTCTGGTTTGTTTATCCTCATACCTCGTATTATCAAAAAGGGGAGAGGATATGGGAGGTTCGTGAGATTAAAGGCATATGGAGCGAGAATTTTCATCTACGAGATTACCTGAACCGTTCATTCAGTGGACCATATGCTATTGAAAGTTTATGTGAGAATGTACAAGATCGATGATTATGTGATGAATTTGGCAGAGCTGCTGTTTGATGTTGTAAATGGCAAGTTGATAATATGTACTGTACTGGCGTGTAACAATACGGAGAGCATTTGCACGCTTTGCTGGAAATTATCAATTTCCAGTGACTGTCGGAGACGATTCCAGAGGTACATGTATTATATCAGGATGGTTAATAAAACAGGTGAAGTCTGTTCAATATATTGAGTGGATTATGCTGGAATTAGCGGAGCCTGTCACATAACTGAATCACCATGATATCCATAAAATTGATCCAGGTTAAGTACATTTATCTCGTGTTGTCGTCCATCCAGGAACAAGATTGCAATTACAGTCACAGTTGGAGTGTATGTTGGCTATACATATATTTTATTTACAGCCCAAGAGTTTTTTACGCAATCGTTCTTTTATTTGAGACAACGCTAAAAAATGAGGCATTTCGGATGATTTCTTGTGAAGTGTCAACTTGTGAGCATATTATATAAGATGGACAATTCACGCGGAGAGATGCCATAAAATTATTGTTTTGCGTTTAAAGGATTCTACAATACCTTGAATTTGAACCACTTCGTTTTTATTGCTTCTGATGAGCATGAGTCTGATGAACATAAGCCACGAAAATCTTTTACTCGTGAATCATGAAACTCATTTTTTTCACAAAATATTGGATGACAGTGGATTGTAAACGTTCGCTTAAAAAATTTCACATATTATAAACACAAAGTGTGCCGATAAGAAATGTAAACAAGCATGTTCACCAAACGGCAAATTTCTAAAATCTCGTCATAAATATAGACACAATCTCTGCGCAGCAAGCAGAGCGGCATTCCATATTCCACATAAAACCATAAAAGTCATCAAACCTTTTTACGATGAACCAGCTTTGGCATCTTCTTTTTTAAGTATTGTACATCCTCCGTGGAGTACGCAATTTCGGTCGACGTGACCAAGGTTTTCAGCCTACGGAAATTGTCGGCAATCGAGCGCAAACACCATTTGGTGGGCTCTTCGTCCTGTAAACATGTTAAACAACGTTTGGCTCACAGGAAAATAGAAACCATAAAACAAACATGATGACGATGGCCAGGGAGTAACTCTGGATGTACTCAAGTTACATAAACTACACAAATTGTCATGTCTTCTTACACTGTAATAAAACGGCAGGAGCACCAAATTCTCTAGTGTTTCCAATCGAGAGATTCCCTCCAGAAGGGCAATGTTATCGATCGAGTTGGGAACCCGGAGGTAGGAGCGTGGTCAAATCTAAACAATTGCCAACACCTCGTGATGACATTTAGCACATTTATCGTATAAAATAACACAATATAACAAATTAGCTTACTTCGCAAGCAACCAATATTCCAGCAATCCCTCGACTCCTCTGGAAACTCAACGCAAGGACAGCCACAATCTCGGATTTGGACCACGTCAACCAACCCGTCTGGAACTCCAGTGAAATACTGATTCGTCAAGGGGGTCGGCTCCTCCTCCGCTGGTCCGGTTTTTAACTCTATGCAAAGCAATGTTAATTGTGGGTACAGCTCATAAATCCGTCGGAGCACATTCCCGTCTTGAACCTCTACAAACAACTCTCTCACATTCGGAAAAAGCGGAGGAAGTTTTTCAAAAGTGGAGGCATCAATCCCTGTCTCCAATTTTGTCAGGATCAGCGTCCGAAGTGTAGTACACGGCTCAATGAATGCGGAATTAGCACTCTTTTCCAACTCAAACAAATTGGAGAGATTTACAGTGAGCACACGAAGTGTTGGGAATTGTCTCGCCATGTACGTAAAGTCGACAGGGCCAAGCCACAAATTGAGACGAAGTCGGCTCACATATCGGAGCACCGATGAGATGGCAAATCGTTCGAAAATGTTCTCATTTATTATGCACATGTCGTCCAGAGAGTCACCGCATTTGTGAAGGATGTCCGTGACGAGCTCGAAACTCACTGCTTTGTGCACCTCCAACCTAAGCTTCTTGAACTTAATGTTTGTGTTGAAAAACAGAGTTATGAGCTCGTTTTCAGTTGCATACTTTCCGAAGGTGTCCACGGTTCCAGGCATTTTGATATTTAGCTTTGCGAATATTTTTCCTAGAGGAGAGTTCCAGTGGATGAAGCGCAGCGACTTGAGGTGGCAGCAGGCGTTCAGCAAGTTTGTCAGGATTTTGTCATAAAATGCATGGATTTGGTTCCAGAGAGTCACCGCATTTGTGAAGGATGTCCGTGACGAGCTCGAAACTCACTGCTTTGTACACCTCCAACCTAAGCTTCTTGAACTTAATATTTGTGTTGAAAAACAGAGTTATTAGCTCGTTTTCAGTTGCATACTTTCCGAACGTGTCCACGGTTCCAGGCATTTTGATATCTAGCTTTGCGAATATTTTTCCTAGAGGAGAGTTCCAGTGGATGAAGCGCAGCGACTTGAGGTGGCAGCAGGCGTTCAGCAAGTTTGTCAGGATTTTGTCATAAAATGCATGGATTTGGTAGGAGGCATCCGCATTTTCGAAGGTTAATATGTGCACCTTGCTAAAAGAGTAGAGACCACGCTGCCACGCTGCTGTTTCGTCACCGGAGGTGGGAAGCTCGAAAAGCTCATTCAAAATTAGAGGATTTCTTCGTTCTGGCGTCTCGTCAAATAAAATTACGTGGAGTTGCTGCAGATTTGTCATTTTCTGGAGGAGTCTTGAAAATTCCAAAAATTCTGTGATATTCAGTCTCACCCGAAGGACGACAATGTCCTTCATGATGCTGTTGAAAAACTTGATGGTGTGGTGCTCAAATAGTTTATCGATTCGGAGAGCATACGAACAGAATGGATTGGTAATGTTCTTTCTCATCAGCTTGGTAAAAGCCTTCATTTGCGACGGTCGAATAGCGAGGTGACCTTGACGTCTACGGAGGATCTCGCAAGCAATTGCGTTCCATCTGAGGTTCACCAAACGGACACGAAACAGCTCTTTTATCGTGAGGTGTTTCAATAAGGCACGCAATATCTGCAAATGTACAAGGCAACTTTCGTAAGCGGTAACATTCTTAATAATCGCAATGCAATTACATTATCGTCACTTTACCGAAGGATTTCCCAAACCAAGCGGATGACCATCGTCAACAATCAGTAATGCTGAATCTTGAAATTCAGGCAAGTTTATGCTACTCGTTGAACTACTACTACTGGCCACACTTCGGCGCGACGTTCTATACAATAACTCTTCCGGGTCTACGGCTACGTCGTGCAAAGCAAAATTTCGAAATTGTTTCAACATGTTTGTTCTATTGTGCCTGTGCGTTGTTTCACTTATGTTATGCCAGTTGTAAGAGAATCTGGAATACACTTTAACATAAATGCTAATAGTCTTTAGATATTCAACAGCAATTAATTGCAGTTGTTGGTCCGACTATTGATTTGCAGAGACAAAATGCAGACTTTATTGTAGGTAGACAGAAATGAGTGATTCGATACACGAGATTTATCAATGATTCTACCTCAAATGATAACAGATTTTCATATATGTCAAGTCACTAGATGCACCCGTCTGCAAAATTCGATGTAAAACAACTTTAACGGGCATTCCTGTGCAAACGTATCGAGACAAGCAGAGCACACAAATGTTATTATTCGTGTACTGATGATGTGTGATACATTCCAGAACAACAGTGCATCCTCTTTACCTAGAATACACCGTGTCAACGAACATCCACTACGTATGTATTTGCACATG
>JAHZMW010004884.1:0-16762 GCA_027743745.1 Alloscopus bannaensis | reverse complement strand
GCTTTATACAACGTAACTGTCTTGATACAACGTAATACCTTTAATACTAACATAGAACACACTGAAAAGACTAACAAGACGTTGCGAGCGAGGAAAGAAGTCATTCCTCAATTGTAGATTCAAAATTCAATTACATGATCTTTCATTTTCCTCTGTATGTGCACGTCTGTCTCAAACCTTTTTAGGCCAAGAGCGAGACATCGGTTCTAGTATTAAAGAGTGGAGCACGGCTTATTATATGTATTATTATATGCGATTATGCGCACTAACAGTAGGCACTTCGATGAGTCAACTTGATTTAATGTGTCGCACACACTACCGGCCTTATGCAACCTTGTAATCGTTAATGTAGTCATCTTTTCAACCCTTTTACATAAGCTCATCCACGAAAATTAAGTCAATGCGCATATCCTCGAGCAAATGAAATATTGTTTAGTCAAGGCGTAATCATGACCTTTCGTAATCATCAAAAAATTATACATCCTTTGCTTTATTCCGCTCCGGAAAAGCTGACGCAATCTAAGATTTTATAAAATGTATTTTAAAACTTTTCCCTAAAGCCTGCTTAAGTATTTTAAAGCATTATCGGGCTTCAAGAAAGGTGAAACTTTATTTGCTGCCCGATTTCTTTAAGATCTATTTTTGAACTTTTTTCTTTGAGCAATTTTGAGCTTACAGAGAAATGAGCAAGGAGCCAATTACCTCACTCAAGTCGACCCCCTACTTTCATGAGTGCGGATGACATTAGAAGAGGAGAAGAAAGCATTTAAGAATTTATAAAAGCACTTGCAAAATACACTTATACTTGCACCTGATTTATTTTCTCGCTCTCACAGCAAAGTAGCTGGGGCCCGCTCCTCAACATTCTCACATAAAATACTGTTCGGTTGTGACGTAAAGAGTGCATTACAGGGCAACTACATTAGTGCTTTCTAGCATTAGTTGAATTTCGGGGTGAGTATATGTATATCTCGTTTTGTCGGAGAAAGTACCGCTGTTTTCTTTTCACTCCTTCTTTTCCTTTCACGAGGAAAATCTGTCATACGTGTGTACTATGTACATAAAATTAGATTGTGTGAAAATGTCAACAGTGGAGAGCTCAACCTTCTTACACAAATACACATTGCTTACGTCAGCAAAGTCAACTAATATTCGGAGGGAAAAAATATTGCGACTACTAATACATCGTGTAGTTCACAACAAGGAGTCTCCTTGTTGTGATGAGAAAAGGATGATAAAAGGAAAAGATGCTTCAGGGGATTTAGAAGTGTTTGAACTGTGTCTTCGTTACCTCGAGTTTAGGTATATGTTTGCTAATTGGATACGTTTTAATTGATTGCAGATCCATCTTATTGGAGCTTATATCTATTCCTGGTCAGTGGTCAATACAGCAGTGAAGTGCGGATTCATTTATCCTAGTTACACAAGTCAAGAAAATGGAGCTCGACGACTCGAAATCGACATTAGCTACTACAAATAAATACAGTCTACAGAAGTAGTGATGGTGGGTGGTCATCCAGGAGTGGAAACGTGGCAGCTGGTTGGTTAAAAAATATAATGTGAAATTGTTCCCAAGAAGTGAACCCGTAATTCATTTCGCTTTCTCACGCTTCCACTCAGAATCAACACTTTGTATCTTGGTGCAGTCATTTTGTACTCAGTGTACGTCCTCAAGCTGCAAGAAGAATCTCAAGCTGTTCCCACACAAATTTAAAGACATACATGTTATATACGCTAAAGTGACTCCGGCACGTTGATGTGAAACTAAGGTCAAGACGCAAAACAGTCATCCTATTATCTACCGGCTTTTCACCAGATTCCTCATTGTTACTAAATCGTGCGAACTAACACCATACTCGTCTTGTCACTACATTCCATCTGGGGAAATTCCAAGGAAGGCATTGGCTCCCTTCGGTGTTTCACCGAGTGTCTATATTTTTGGTGAAATTGGATAAGACGCTTTTCCAGGGTGGTTTTGAGAATGCAATTAAAAATCTCGGAAGATACTCGCAGGACACTTGTGTCTAACTTTTTATGGGTTTAGTAACTCTCTTGGAGAGCACACACTTGTCACTGTCTCGAGAAGCGCAATATACGGGTGAGACAACAATGTCTTGAGGCAAAAGGCTTTGAGTGGAAATCACCTCACTACAACGGTGTGTGCAACATTGTGCTGTTAAAGTGCTGTAGTGGAGTGTGGTGAAAGCGGGTGGGGGAAAGCATGTGCTTGTAATCTTTTTATGAGTTACACGACAGATTGGTGATATGTACTTCTTTGTATTTACTAATGTGTACCACAGGTTATAACACCCCTTGGCATTCGTCTTGCAAACAAATTGAATTGAATGTGTTTTCCCTGAATTTTTTCCCCATTGTGTCTGCCACTAATACAAAAACAATATAAAAGTGCTACAGATCGACATTGTCAGTTTTTCACTTTAGACAACGAACTTCATGTTTAAACTACACGTGGATGCGTGAGTGGTTTACTAACAGATCTTTTTTTAAAAAAAAGAAAAGAAATACTCATTGTTTTCGACTTTCGCTTCATTTTCCAAAGACATCTCTCATTCTTCTCTCTCGCCGGCACGTTCCTTTGTGTGACTTTAGTGCTACAACAGTTGGTGATATTCGAGAGTGGCATACGGAGAAAAACTTTCTCCCTTTTTGCTCCAAGGTTCAACAACTTCAAGTAATAATCTTGAAGTAGTAAAAGAGAAGTAAAGAGGAGACGAGGAAGAATGGTGGGAAGAGTTGCGAGTTACTTAATATCATTGTGAGTGTATATATAGTAGTCATATGTACCTGCAAAAAGAGAAAGTCAAACGAGACAACGCTTTCTCCCTTCCTGATGTCCTGAGTCACATACACTCTGGTTGATGTACAAGGTTTGTAAGATGAAAACCAATTTCAGCATTCAGCTCACTTTCCTGTCGTACATTTATGGATATGAGTGTGCCTGTGTGTGTACGAACGTGCGAGGAACTCAGTCAAACTATATAAGTCCGAGTCCACACAGGACAGAAGCGCCAGAAGGGAAGAGACACCACAGCCGTGTGTGTAGTTGAAGTGGTTTCTTCTTCGAAGAAAAAAAACTCCATTACTTCAAGATGACTAAAGCCGTATATGAGAGAAGACAATGATGCGGATTGTATGTTNTTCTTCTTCGAAGAAAAAAAACTCCATTACTTCAAGATGACTAAAGCCGTATATGAGAGAAGACAATGATGCGGATTGTATGTTTGTGATGTGGTTCGTTTCAAGGGATTTTTAATCCGCCTTTCTTCTGTTTATAAAAATATCATTTTATGAAGACACACAGCTGGACTACACAAAAGACGACTTTCTCCTTTTGTATGAGAGTCAACAAGAATAGCGAGGATTTTTTTGTGACAAATCAAGGGGAAATCGTAAGTCAGTTTTCCTGCAAGTGACAATTTGATTATTGTGGCGGTCAATCCACAAGGAAATGAGTGATTGTTGGCGGATCTATTAGTTCCTTTGGTTTTAATGAATGGGAGTCTGCCTCACAGCCTGTTTCTTCCAATTTTGGGAGACATATGAGTAAATGAGGCTTTAGTAAGGGTTCAGCTTTGTCAACCAAAGAGAAAGGAACTAAACAGCTTGTGGAAACCAGAGAGTCTCATAATGCTCGCAAATAGTACAGCGTGTCGTCAAATCGGGAGCGATCCTCCCCAATTCATAAGCAACTTGATACCACCTCGAAAATACACAATTGTATGTCATAGGTTATTTTGACAGAGTGCAGCTGTGTGCTTGACTTGTTCAAAGTGCGCAAACGGAGTTTCCACATATCACGGTTTCCGCTTTCCCAACGATTGCTTCTCTGTGCTAACGAAGCAGAGTGTGGTACATTTGTCAAATCAGAATTCGAGTAAACAAAGAGAAAGGAACTAAACAGCTTGTGGAAACCAGAGAGTCTCATAATGCTCGCAAATAGTACAGCGTGTCGTCAAATCTGGAGCGATACTCCCCAATTCAAGCAACTTGATACAATCTCGAAAGTACACAATTGTATGTCATAGGTTATTTTGACAGACTGCAGCTGTGTGCTTGACTTGTTCAAAGTGCGCAAACGGAGTTTCCACATATCACGGTTTCCGCTTTCCCAAAGGTTGCTTCTCTGTGCTAACGAAGCAGAGTGTGGTACGTTTGTCAAATCAGAATTCGAGTCAACGTAATAAAACATAGTGTGCATAATTTAATAGGGAAATCATATTCTTTCTGGAGATCCCACGCTTCACTTGCACCCACACTAGAGGATCTGTCGTAAACCCTTTTTTCTTACGTTTTGCCCCATTTCACCCACAACCTACTTTCTCTCGAAAGCCGAGATGGTTGAAACGATGAGTTGGATACAGATGAACGTGATTTCCTGATTTTATGTAATGCAACGTGAGAACTCGTTCCATTTCAATAAATCTTCGCTTTCTCCCTCAAAGCTTTCACTTTGAACACGAGTGTACATATACAACCCTGAGGTGGTTATCTCAGCATTTACTCGGCTACGTTTTACGTATGGCCGCATGTAACAAATGAAAACTTCACAATACGAGAGGCCACCTCTAAAAGTGGAGGAAAGTCATCAACTCCCTAGTTGTTCAACACAGCATTGAGTCACATCATTAGTTGTTTGGTGAAAAGTCACTTGGCAAAATGAAGCCTCAGTTCTGGATCCAAGTAACCTCTTCCGACGACCCTGACGAGAACGTCGCCCCACCAACAGCCGTGACAGCGTACAACGTGGATGATGAGTTGGGAGCCACTTCAGCCCGTCGCCCCGGTGCGCCAATTGGGATAATGGCACCTACCCCCGACTACGAAGGACCTTCACCGTCATCCTCATCAGCAACCGCAGCTGTGGCAATAGGTATTTCACGCATTCCAGGAGGAGGACATGTGGTGGTTGGCAGCCCGTCCTCATCACTTGGAGCTCCGACTCCTCCAAGCAGCGTCGGGAGTAAGGGAATTTGTCGAAGCTGCAGTCCTCTCCCCTTTGTATCATCCTCGTCCGCGTCATCATCCGTCGAGATGACGGCAATCGCTGGTAGCAATTCTACAATTCATTCCACTTCGTGTCTCGGACTTCATCATGGGAATATACATACCTCTTCATCATCAGCATCCTCTCAGCCTCACCGCGGCTCGTTACATCAACTCCATCAAACGCAGCAACATGCCCAACTCCATTACTACTCGCATTCCCATCTGTCTCATCATCAGCAACAACAGCACCAGCAACATCCTCATCATCAGCATCATTCCCATCATAATCACCATCATCATCACCATCACGGCAGCCATCATCATCATCAGCATCATCACCACCACCAAAAACAAATTCAGCATCAACAGACGATTCAGCCGAGTAATGCGAGTCCTCCTACCCATTCTGGGATGCCAAGCTCTTCCGGCTCTTCTGGACAAGTTCAGATGAGGAAACGACGATCGACGACGTCTAACGATTGTAAGCTCACCCCCGTTTTTAAATGGTGTCTGTGTATGAGATCATGTTCTTTTTTGTACATACGGAATTTTTTCAAATTGATTATGTTGACGAAGTCTTTTTTTTCTTCGAGTTCTGGAAAAAAGGTTGGATGTTCCAAGTGTGTACACACAATTAATATACATAATGTTCGTGTAATAGGGTCTCTCGATTTTGATTTCCGTGTCTTTTCATCAATCAAGGAAAGAGGATTTTATTTGCTTTCTCCGATGACGTACATGCGATGCTTTCTCACTTCATCTGAAATGGTGATGACGTAAAGGATCATAAAGCAGTTAGGCTTCATTCTCCCATGATTTTTAATTCCTACGCATCTCTTTTCGCGCGATAAGCATTCCTATACATATCACAAACAATCCATTCCAGTATAAGATATTTTGCAGGATATGGGATTTTGAAATTGTTCTAATAGAAGACTTTTTGTTGGCAGTCTTCGACGAATTAAAAGTGAGCTCGTACATCCGCTTTACTAGAATTTTAGACATCCTGTTCATTCACCTTTCCTCAGACTAGGGCTTTTGTAACCATAAGTCTGAAATGCCGGCGGTGAACATTATTGGCATACACGTCGGCCGGCTTCGTTTATCCACTGTAAGGATATTCAGTACTAACGGTAGGAAATCTCTGGTTTCCTGCTTTCTTACACCACAAGTTGGTGTGATCCCTTTAAATTGGAGATTAGGAGGACTTGCGGAGGCAACAACTTTGGACAGTTTCGTTTACCTAATCAATATTCGAAGGGAGAGTATTTTTCCATTGCAGACTGGACAAGGAGTGACGCGCAAACCTAATCACTGATCCTTTGGGAGTACTTTAATAACTCCGCCGTGTAGGATACATGCATTACCGATATACATTTAACTTGTTGATCAGCTCCCTTTCAACTCTCACCGCTCTAACCGTATGTAAAGATGTATTGAAAATGTTATGAGCGTGTTATCCAAAAGTGCTGGGAACACAAGGGGGCAGTCTTGCTTCAATTCTCGTTTCATTGGAGTTGTTCAGGTTTTATCGTTAATGTTCAGTTGTAAAAATGATTTTAGAGCCGAGGATAGAAAATCCACTTGTTCTCACCAAACCATTCTGTGAGTGAAGGTTTGTTTTCTGTTTTCCACGAAACTGATTTATCTCTCTTCTTGCATCTCCATCCTCCTCAAAATCCTATCAGTTGCTGCAGCAGCGCATCAATTCTTATTGCTATCATCTCGTTAGTTAGAAAATTCTCCATATGAGAAAGTCTCGCGAATGTCGATATGAGTCCCTTGAGTCTGTCGGAATTTCAAGTTTACTTGATAAAGAATTCTCATTGTATTGCGGTCGCTGTGAATCTCAAGTCTCAAGGTAATTTCATCATCGTAAAAATAGCTCGTCGAGAATTAATTAAGAGAGCTTTTAGTCACTCGGGGTTTAAAGCTTTGATGCTGGGATTTGTGGTAGGAAAGTTGCTTATCTACTCAAAAGGGGAAAGGCCTATTCACCAAGGGTTAAGGTTGTACATTGAGCACCTACCTTTGGGAGCTATTCAAATATGTATTTTCTCCATAAGACTTGTACGTTGAAGCTGCTACCGTCATCACGCATGAGCTGAGGCAGAATCTCGGGGAAAACGTGGGCTTTGAAGAAGTTCAATTTATTCTTTGAAATGCTTTGATTATGCATACGCTTAGATGTCGATAGAGTGAGAGAGCGATACATATTGATTGGCAATTTTGCAAATGAAAGGATGTTTTCTCGCCTTCAGTAAAAGCTCTGACGCTTCACCATTTCTCTAGAAAGTGCTTGTCGCGACAATATTGTATAATTGTATGCATGCACTTCGAGTCAGACGTAGACAGCGCGTATGAACAGACTCCGTTATAATTTCTTATTTTCTCAGATTACGGATATAAAAGTGGGCGTCCCGTGACTCTCAAGTTTTCTCCGAGCCCTCCTAATCCACTGATCCCTTCGAAAACACTTGAGATTCCTGTTTTCAGTGGGCGCAGTGCTTCCGCTCCTGCCTCAACCGAAACCGAATGGCCAGCGAGAAGGTAAGCAATAGTTTGTCCTCTCTGCTGCTTTTGCTTTGTGGATTAATGTTTAATCAGCACGACAAAAGCACGTCGTTTTCCCAGCTGCATACTAAGTGCTCCTTGGGGCTCTTTATCCTGTGGACAACACTCTCTTCCCTGTGAAGTTGCCCAATCATTGTGTGTGGCATCATCATTCGCTGTGCAGAAAAATTGATACGTGAGCATACCGCTGCTCATAAATACACAAATGTGACTCAAACCATATAAATATCCGCTGCTTTGCATACAAAGTGACTATTTCTCGGAGAGAAACAGTTTGCCAACTGGAAAGAGAAAGTCTACTTTAAAGGCTGTCACTCAAATGTCAACTGCATAAAGAATTGGGCACAAAACTCACGTAACGTGGATAAAACCCACATCACACACAAGAGAGCAGCTTATTTGTGCCTTTCAATCCTTTTGGACAGGATGAAGGGGAACGTTTTTGGGTGGAATAGATCCCTTCCCCTTGTAGTCAAACAAGGTACATCTTGCAACTCAATGTGTGTGCATACTGTTGACAAGAGAAAGGAGCGAACAAGTTTTTTAGCTGAACATTTTCTACTCTTTAGAATATGAAGCGTGTACGTTGTCACTCGAATGGTGGCATAGGTACGTACCTCATCATGTTCCGACTCAGTTTGTCCAAAAATTTTACAACTCAAACTTTCCGATCCACTCATTTGGAGGAATTCCGGAGACTGTTGGCGGCCTGTTCACTTAAAATTCAGAGGTCTTAATAAAAGTATACCCAAGTCAGCCATCGTGGTATGAGGTAAGGATCCTGCACAATGGTAGAACCCAAATGGTGAAGTGAAAGCAAAAAACCAGGCATTGGGGAAAGTTGATAAAGAAACCCCGTGGTATAACTGGAGAACTGTGATAGGCTTGAGGGAAAGAAAGAAGATAACGAAGCTGGTTTAATTCGGGACCAAGCTACTATGCGGCACTCTAGAAGGAACAACGTGCGTTAACTGTGCTTTTCCTAGTATTCCCCGTGTTTGCTTTTTCTTTCTCGCTTGCTTTCACTCTCGCTGCGCACCAAATGTATCCGATTTCCTCAACTAGCTGGCTCCAGCGATGAGAGCTTTCCGTTGCCGCTTCCTTTTTACTACGCTGCCTGAATAACTTGCTTGAATCACATGTCAACGATGCCAATGCCAACATGTCATATTTCCTTTCACCTAGCAAGATCAATCAAGTCACGGAGGAACTCTACGTGCACATGTGGAAACGGGTGATATGGCTTTTTACGTCATTTCAGCTAGGATGCCAAATCTTTTTGTGAGCTAGTACGAGAGAAAAGTAATCTCTATTATAATTAAATATGCTGTCTTGGAATGAAAGACTCTCTGAATTCACGTTCGTGTCTCTTCGAATTTGCATAAAAATTGTTTTGTCATCCGTCAGTTGTATCTTACTTTCAAGCTTACTACATGAATACAACCTGTTTTGATTTGTAGAAAATCGTCTTATGAATCTAAGAAAGGAAGTGCATATTCCACTCCAAATTAAATTCTTCTCGAGTTGACTTCTTCGCGTTTGAAATTACTTTTTGAGTGACTAAAATCGAACTGTTATATGTGTATGTCAATATTTATGGCGTATGTATTGTATTAAAAAAGAAAATGTCAATCTTTTTACAGAGTATTTCCAGAATTTTACTATAACGAAGATTGTGCTCGTCGTACTCATTTAATTGACACAGACACAACTGAAATGTCTGTACCCGATTCACTAGATTCAGTGAGGGAGCAAAAATGAAATATGTATCTGTATATTCTCTTCGGTTTATAAAAATTGGTGGCAGCCTATTTGAAAGCTGGAGTTACGAAGACACCCACAGTGTGCGAAAATACAGAACAACACTTACGGTAATTCTGTTGTTTCGTAATTTAATCACTGACGTTGCGCGTTCCATCCATTCCTTCGTAGAGTATTCAAGAAAATGAAAAAGGAAATTGTGTTACCACACTAGCTTTCGCCAATCCATCGAATAGATGATGTGTTTTTGGATTTTCAGTCCGCGTAAACCGTGCCCGCATAGAGGGTGCGGCTAAGAAATCTATTTATCAAACTGGAAATAAAATTGATAGGGAAATTGACAAAACTGGTTTTTCTCCGCTTTGAAAAGGTTCTCGAGCAGTGAATCATCTTTCAGCTTGCTTGTCTTTGAGAAACTTGTTCTTGCAAGCTTTATCGATACTTTTTAAGTTAAATTTTCAATTGATCAACTATCAAGTCAACATTCATGCTTTGACAAGACAGGGCGTGCAGCGGACATGATTTTATATTCTTCATTTTAAAAAAACAGTTCACAGCTCGAAGCCTTTTAGTCTCGTAGCTGCAAGATATCGGATTTTGAATTGTCATTTTAAAGAATGTGTAAAAATTGGGTTACCCCACAGCTTACCATTAAACTACAGTTTAGCACAGCTGCATTTTGTTTTAATACAATCTAGTGGGATGCTACTCATTGAATATCATTTGCCTATGCGTTTAACTAATAATTACCGAGTAATCTCTGATTTTATTGAACATACAGGATAATTTCGTATACTGAGGGATGGTATAAAAATAAAGTCATGGTTGTGACCTCTTCTGTCGCATAGCTTAATGCTTGAAATAGTGTGAAGTGCCGGTACACCACACTGTGGCACTTCCTGTTTCTGTAGAGAACGTTCCAATATGCTTCATTATTGATACGCTATTTGTACTGCAAATATTTGGAATGTCAACACAGAGAGTTTTGTGGATTTTCACACTGGAGTTTTAGCTGAGTATGCAAAGGAATCAAGGTTGAGTGCAGTTGGCTCCCAAAAAATCAAATCCGTGTCGCCACGTAAAAAATCCTGCATACTACGATTTAAACATATTTACATTCAGGTACGTACGGTATAAACTGATGGTTCTTTGTTTATATGGTTAGATGATTTGAAGTGTGATTGGTAATAATTACTGAAAACCAAATCGCTGGGTGGAATGGTGCCTTACACTAGCTGGTTCAACATTTCTACAAATTGACTGGGTAGTTTGATGTTTATAAATCCAATTGAGATTAATTTTTATTGTCCACCTCAGGCTAGGAGGATAAAAAATAAATATGGAGCGCAGGTGGAATTATTTTGTATTTCGATCTCTGTGACTGTAGAGAGGTTGTTTACTAGCCGAAGACGACAAAGATCATGAAATGAAGAATACGACAATTTGTAATAGCCAATGCTCATCTTTTGTATATATAATGAGATAGATAAAGAACTTAAGCACGTAAATTGTATCTTGACTATAGGAATCGCTAGTGTCTAGGTGCCAACGAAACAGTTTCGGCTACATAACAATGTCACTGCAGTCACAGATAAGCGTCCTTCCGCTTAGCTTACAACGACTACACACCTATTCCAGTAGTTCTAGTTCCATGACCTCAAATGACCTCAAATGACCTCATGACCAGAGTATGGTTTTTTGTATACCTTACTATACAAAAAACCATACTCTTTGCCATGACCTCAGGTCAGTTTATTGTGTCTGCGTAAAACATGGATAAAAGTATTTGGTCATTTTGTTCCCAACCAATTAAGCTGAAATCTTGATCTGTGCAAGTGCGTGTGAACTTGCCAATTAGGCAGATTTGTAAACAAAATTATATCAAACAAGTGGCATGCGGATTTGCTGCCAGTTGTCATTGATATCAAAGGTTTTCCATTGGTGTGCTAATAAAGGCCCTATCTCAATACATGGTAACTAGGTGCAACATAGTAAGTACTAATACTTACGAAGCCGTTAGTATTTGTTAAGAATTCGGGCCTTAAACTCTTGTCTTTGTAGTACTCTTGTAGTACTTAATCGAGTTGTAAGAATGAAAATGCAAATCCCTTCCATGAATTCTACGCAGTTGATCAAGTTGATGGTTCATATGAGTCCTGTGAATTTTGGAGGTATTCATAAAAGCGCACTCGCAACTTGAAAAAAGGGAATTTTTAGTATTTAGGACCTCATAGCTACCCTAGAAGGATAAAAGGTAAATAGTAGTTCTAGTACCATGTAGCTACTAGAGTAGTGTTTCTGGACGACTCAAATTTATTTTTAGTTTACCTTTAGCATATTATGGATCCCATTTTACTCAAAAAATCGATATCGACAAGAACTAAATTGTACAAACAATGGAAAATACAAGCAAACTTCCTAATCATAAAAGACTGTCACTCTAGTCATTTCAACAAGGGGTAATAAATGATAGTGCACATTTCCCTTCTCACCTGTATCAAAGGCACTCATCCTGCTAAACGTGTTAGCCTAAAATTTTGGTATAGTGAATAGTGAAATAGAAGGTGATGCTATCGCATTATCGCACTCTCTGCTTGTGCAAACGCTATAAAAGAACAAGATCCTTTGAAGAAAATTGTTTGAGAGCGACGAAACACTCAAAGAAAGTTTTCAAATGTGCCCAAGTGTGGCTCTGCAGGATATATCACCCACTTCTTCAGCATTAATTTGTTCTCACTTTAGCTTGACAATTTCGAGTTCGATGCGAGAAATAAAAGTTTCTTTCCCCTGCGTGAACGTCCCACTGGATGGAACAAATGACGAATACCTATATGTTAGGATTTATCTCTCGTTTGTAGTTCAATTTCTTTCTCAAGTGAATAAATAATTCGACCCAAGTTTTTCAATCAACTCAATGCATCATATGCATTTATGCCAAGAATAATGCGTTCATAAACGGATGCATTGGCGTATGTATGATATGTATGATGGTAGAATATACAGCTTTTATTAATCTCCACACCATCAGTAGATGAATTTCTGCAATCACACAATCTCTCAATGCCGAGTTGTCGCGATAAACTTCTTGAAGAGTATTAAATGCAATTTCACGCTTGGAATGTTTATCTCTAGTTTTGAAACGACACTAGTAATATCATGTCGCTCTTGTTTACACTCTGTAGAATTACTTACAGATCGGTTGATAAATCATCATGTACTTGTAGGAAGACTGTATTTATGTGTCACGTGTTATTTATGCCCCATGTATCTACATAAAATAATTTCACTCTAACGCGTGGTCTTGTTTCAATTATTACTGTAACTATAATACTTAATACGATAAAATATAGTAGGAACAGGCAGTTTGCGCAATGAAAGCCTATCACATTAAGGTAACTCATTAACACGTTTATGAAGCGCAGAGACCCCCAACTCACATACAACTCTACGTGAGCATATGCCAATAATATATAGTCCAGTGTTGGAAAGCATGAAAACCAGGAAATTCGTGCAGACTCGTTGCATGACCATACGTAGTTTGCAATCCACTTGAATCCAGTAGACATCTGATGAAATGCCAAGATTGTGCTTTCTCCCTCTCCACACTTCACTTACTCTCGTGTCATTCTTTACACCATCAATCCTTCTCTAGGTTCTCTGCCCGTTCCTAGCCAAGAGGGCAAGACCAGCCGAAATTGTTATGGTCGAAGCTCATGATGACAGTGATACGGACCACTTGCCTCCCTACAACACACATAATATTCTCTCTCTCTCTCGAAAAACCGTCTGTGAAACACATATTATAGTGAGTGTACGCGCCCACCATACGTAATAAGCCGAAAAGTAGATTTCCTCAGTTTATTTTTGGTTGGTTAAGCTGAGATGTTGGATAACCCTACACTAAAGTTTTCCGTTTAGCTGAGAACAGCAGATTCAGAGAATGAGGTGAAATTTTTCAGAAAGACAGGCAATAAACACAAACACGTCTATATATGAGTAGTTTTGCAACACAAAAAATAGAAACGTTTAGACCAGTTGTGAAAAAAACTTCAAAAGTGTACTTTCTCCGTTGCATTCGCCATCTCTCTTTGTACTTATGCAATACACAAAAAAATACGCAACACAAAGGGTAGGCATTATCGAAACCGTCTGCTTCAAGCTCTGATGGGTGTACGTTGCCACACGCAAACACGCTATCGCAGATCAACTTTGTTACAAACTTCCCTCCCATATTATTAGATACAAACGGGAAGGTGAAAGCAGACTACGTTTGAGCTTGGTAAAAGCCCATGAGCATGGCTTCAGTTGGAGTAGTGGTGTGATATCCCATGCCAAAAACACCACTAGGTCGCTTTTTTCTATAGCAGAGATGTAGTAGACCAGTAAAAAAGAGAAAAAACCTTTCATCCACTTCCAACGCTAACGGGTAGCTGGAGGAGAAAGAGGGTTCGAATTTTTGTGCTTGTCAAGATAGCTTTGCGCTCTAGCAGTACGTAAACCCCGCGATGAGTTCACGTTGAACATATAGGCAGTCAGTTTTCGTTCAAAGTGAAAGGAAGTGTGACCGTCGCTCTGTGGATGTAGCCATTTGGCTGTGCTCATGCAGAGAGGAGAGTTGTTCAAGTTGTGTGGTGTGTGAGACAACGCACGTGCTATGGAATTGGAATAGTAAATCCAAGAGTCGCAATTCCACGCTAGATTATTTTGTTCAGTGTTGTTAACTACAATCGTAAATACTAGACGAACTATGGTTGGCTTTTAACATGTTTGTGTGCTACTCCTGACTTTAATTAATTACTCTCGTGGGGCTGACCGTAATTAAGTTAACCGTATTGAATTAACGGTGAAAGAGTAAAGCTCACCAGAAGTCGCTTCACACGTGGAAGCATCGAGAGCACATTGGCACCCTCTTGCCTGATGTCTATCAGTGTCAATGAGCAGAGGAAAAGTCGGTCAGAAAAGCAGCAGTGCAACACTGAAATCTGAGCCAAAATATGTGTTCACTGGTACAAAAGTGAAAGTTGCGTTTCATAAAATCCCCCCTTCAGATAGAGTGGCATTGCTACTTGTGCGAATGAAATCTTTGCCGCATGCTCAAGCATGCTGCAGGCAGTTGACGACGTGCCTACGCGAAAACCCTGTTGTACTTTCAATGACAGTTAAGACAGGTCCCCCATTCCGTTGGATTTTGCGTGCTAGAGTGCTCTACCAGAGTGACTTTTAATAATGATTGTACATTTAGAGACTTAATGTTAACCTTTGATATAGGAGAAAGTTTGCCAGCGATTTGCAGTCCAGACCCGGTAATGCGAGAACTTATCAATCACAGCGATTCTATCAGTGGAACCAAACCATTGTCATTACATTAAGCTCGGTAAAAGACTTGAACATTTATACCTGCAAATAAAGCCGAGGTCACCAGGAAATTCAAATTATATCCTACACAACTTTGCGAGTTTATCGCTCGAAAATATGGTTCCGGCACTCTGCTTCAGTCTCAGTCCCTGACAGATATTGACGTTTTGCCCTAAGCAAGAACAGTTACTACACCTTTACACAGACGTTTTTGAATGGCAACCATTTTCTTGACTTTCTCTTTAGTGTCCGGTTGTAGCGCAAAAACACATTAAGGTGAACTGCAAAGTGGTTAGCCGGCGAATTTTTCATTTGTGGCAGTAGTGGCCGTGGGTTTTCGACTGAGAGAAGCAGCGTTACAATTTCAGCCCTTCCACCGTTTTCGATAGATGTTCTCGTCGATATGAGTCAAGTGAAGTTTTCGAGGAAGAAGTAAAAGAGGTCAAATCTATTACGTATATGCGAGATTTTCAACATATGTGAATGTGTCTATACATATAAATGTATTTTCGTACATTTTCACAAGTACAATGGGAAGTTTAAACACAGGATATTTTGCGAAACCTATATTTACCTTGTATAATATGGGAAACACAAGGAATTTTTGTACCTTTAGTCTTCGCCTATTTTATCTATATTATCTTGGAAAAGGGTTTCCTTCAATTCAAAACTTTCTTTCGTCCTTATCACCAAAAGGAGGACTAGCCTTTCATCCTGTCACAAGAGACTTGTGACTTTTCGACCGTTCCCGTGAAACAGCTTTGCAAGCATGCATTTCTGTCTGCAATAATATGTACTTTAGAATTGCTTTCCCAGTTTTGCCTGCTTCAAAAAGGGAAAAAGAAAACTTTTGAGTCTTATGCGTGTGTGTTTCTGTATTTGTACAACTCAATTTTATTTTGCTCTCCTTCTCTTTGTGACTTTATAAGAGTTTTTCTCATGACTTGAGTGTTTACGTTAACATGAAATGCATATGTTGCTAAACTTGTGCCAGACGTTTGTATCCAACTTCCAGAATGTGTGTGCGTATTTACATAATATTTTTGTTGTTTAGCTTTTGAGTTAAGTGAGTCAAGTGGAAGTAAATGTTTTTACGTCATGAATAATATTACAAAGATTGACAACTTAAAATCTATTTGATGTGCAAAACGAGAAGAAAGGTATCCAAAGGGAAATGAGTGTTGTAATCTCGAATCGCTTTATCCACTTTAGAAATCTTTTCGAAACTCTTTGATATGGAATTGTGTCAGTGTACGCATATGGTGTCAAGTTGCTTGTATCACTCTTGGCGTAAACATGCGGTGCTAACCTCCCAAACAACGGTGTGCAGAGTGAAAGGTACATTAGAGTGAGGTGAACAAGTGTTTGCCCGGAGTGTGTGTATTTGGAACACACTCGACAAACACAAGTGATTATATATGCATTTCTGGAAGCAAGCGCACAACAAATCGATTGTAACATCTCCTTTGACATTTCCTCGAAAATAAGCGAAGTCACCCGTGAAAATGCTGTTAAAGTCAATTCTCCAGTGGATGTGATTCGTGTAATATCTATTGGTGAAAGTAGAAGTAGAGTGCTTACAAAGGGTTGCTACAAAAGGTGTGAACACTTACGCTTGGAGTGGTTTTTGGAATGCACTTTGAAGGTAATTTATAGAAAATGTAGATTTTATACAACATGGGTCAGGTATATATGTGATTTTGAAAAAAATTGCAAGAGCATTCAAGGTTAGTTTGAATAAATTTCGTTCAGATTTCTTGATTTTTTTTCAAGGTCTCTAATAATTGGTAGGGTTCGAGTTCACGAACAGTGTTTCGTAGTACTGTGTTTGGCTTGTAAAATTGTATTTGTGTACTTGATGTGGCTCGCATGTCAATAATGAAGAAAGAAGATATACTCGAGTTTTAGATAAAACTGCTCTCTACTGTAACTCCAGATTTTTCAAGGTCCTTCTCTCAGCGGAGTTCTTTGGAAACTCTGATCTCTTAACTCCGTTCCAAGCTTCGGTTTTCGTAGCTCTTGAGACTATTGTGGATGGAAAACGTTGAAGACGCGAGAGAAATTC
>JAHZMW010004883.1:0-28780 GCA_027743745.1 Alloscopus bannaensis | reverse complement strand
GAGAAAGTGGAACTTTTGTATGAATTTCTCTCTCGCTCGGAGAAAGCAAATAAAATCCCTGTCGTTTGTCCTAATTTCCTTTGCACACCTTCCTCGTAGAAAAACAAAAGTATAACTTTCTCCCTCCGAGCCACCTTCGTACAATTGAATTGTATGAGCTCGGCGTAGGTGTGTTTGCACTATTTATTTTTAAAATGTACATAACAAGCGGAGTGGAAAATGCTACAGCTGCTTCAAACTTTTCTGCACTGATGCTTTTTTCACAAACTTTCTCCTAATAACACTATTCCCTAGCTTCACAAGTTCTCATATAATAATAACGGAAATATCTCTAGGAGTATAAGACCGAAAAAAATCACGTGATTCATAGTATTGTGGAGCATTTTTTCCTCTTTGACTCAAAAGAAATTAAAATGAGTCCATCATGCATGGGATGAATGATTTCTCATCAAACCTCATCAGGTCGGAGGTAATTTCCTCCTTTCTCCATCCTCTCAACCGTGTTTGTTTTCCCATGCATGTGTGCACTCCGAATAGAAAGGCTCTCAGCTGAAAATGTAAATAAGATCCTGGAATACTTGATACACTTTCCTCGAGTAAAAAACATGACTAAAGGGAGAATAACAAAGAGGAATAATACGCTGCTTTTGCACCCAACAATTTTCCTTCACGTGTATTTACCGAGAGGGTGAGAGACTCAGAACCTGAATTTTGGATGTACCAAAAATACCGCATTTACGCTACTGTGTGCGATCAAGTGGTGTTTTCTCTTGAGTTCCTTCTACTCGCTGATGTGGGATGATGTATTTCATTAGCTTCACTAGGATTCAATTTTGTTTAGATACCTTAAGCACCACGTAGACAGTTGTGCTGGTTGAGATTTTAAATAATGAATGCCAGCCTTCTTGGAAATCCGGAAGCGCTAGTTTTAATTAGGAGTTGTTTTCTCCTCAAAATGTCTTGCGAGGCACACTTATTTATTCGGCCAAACATTCTAATAATATCTTCATGGTTAGGTGTACATTAGCGAGGATTTAGAAACATTGCCGAGGTGCACGTGGAATTATATTTCTACAAAAAAAATCTGTTGCACATGTCCTCTACTGGGCTGAATGGACGTTTCATTATTTTTCCTAATCGAAAATATGATTACCAGGAATTATATTTGGTAATCCAAATTTCCATTGGTGCTCTCCTTTGGAGAATCATTTGAATCTCGATCTCAAGGGATATTGTATTATGCCGTAATAAAAGTAATGAAGAGATACTAAGAAAGTGAAAGTCTAATATTACGCAACCTGTAAGTACAATATCATCCTAAAAACACGTGCATAGAAGTGAAGATGTGTTTTTACCTTTCCTTCAATAAGTGAACGTCACTGACTCAGAAAATACTGAGAAAATTACACTTTCTCTTATTCACCTATTTATCCTTCTTCGACTTCTTTTGAAGGAGAAAATGTAATCCCACGTCGTGATGAAGAGATGAATTGCTAATCAAAGAAGATATATGAACCTCTCCTTATTTTTCTCATCAACTACTGAGGACTCTTTGGAGTAACTAATTTACTCACAAGAAAGCACAACTCCAACATCTTTCAGGATTCTTCGAAATTGTTGATTATCTATTTCGTGTTTTTTCTTGAGAATCAGAATTAATGTAAAATAACTTCTTAGAAATCAAAATTGAGTTTCAGAGTCGAGATCATTTGGTTACGAATGAGTTTCTTATCTCAGGATTTTCCAGCAGCTTTGTAAATCCAGATGTTATGCCAAATCACAGCGGTTAGGAAAATTGGTAAATCACATTAAACGTACTTTCCTCGGAGCACGATGTGGTTTTCCGTTGACTTTCACTTTCCAGTCCGTCACACCCGTTTAGGTTTAATGAAGTCGATATTCAGTATCTGTTTCTGACACGAAGGAAATCCTCGTATGATAATATTTTTTTGAAATTCTCCGTGAAAATTGGAGCATTATTATATGTCACGTCATCATCAAACTATCTCTCACCAACCATTCAACCACCATCATCGATGACATGAAAATTGAGAAAGAAGACTCCTTTTTTATACAGGCGCATCTTCCTCAAGATATTTTTGCTGCTAATAGTGCACTTATTGGTACTCAAGTGACATGCCGATATCTCTGTAACATCGATCCAAGTTAACAATGCTGTGCCAGCGCTGGGTGTCATGTATTCCTATCACATCATCATAAATGTGCCTTTCCCACTGCTTTATTCTCCATTTTTAGTGTTAAGGACATTTTTATAACTTGGCAATTTGCAATATAGCTCTCTGACTTGGTAGCTCGGCTACGACACTCAGAAAAGTCTCTTGAACAGAACATGTTTTCCCACGAACTACAAATTCCACTTAACCACCAAAGATGTTGGCCCAAAGATTTTTTTTGCTGAGCTTTCCCTTCAATTTCCTTTCTCCGTATAAGAAATCAATTTTTAACCGTTTTTAACCGGAATTCCAGCCATATACTTTACTTATATCCTATCATTTCTTGTCGGTGAGATGGGTGCTGATGCTGTAGACGTAAATAAACTTTCTCCGTCTCCCTTTCCCTTCTCCATTTTCTTTTTGTTTTGATGTCTCTCGAAAAATTGTTGAAAGACAAAAAAAGAAATCTCATTTACTTTTCCCCCTCGTCTGTTCTTCGTATTTTTACTGTTTTTTTTCTCCTGATATACGAACCTTTTAATCTTGAGTGGATGAAAGGTGAGTGAGCTCGTGAAGTGGAGACAAGAGCACGAATTGGTCATGAAGAGGATGGATTCATGATTATCAAAATGTTATAAAGCAATCATTCAGTGATTTAAAGCTTTATCTTATATTTCGATGTTATCATTTTCCAGCTTTCATGTAGTTCCATACAAACCAAATACAACTCTCCCTCACGTCCCTCTCAACCTTGGGTTTTTGAGCTTTTATAAAAGAACGTGAAGAGAGCCTTATGACTCTCTATATTTCTCCTTCCGATGTTCCACGTACTTACACTCCAGAGAAATTAATAAATCGTTCTTCGCGACTCATCAGTTTTTACGTGCCACCACCCCATCATCAAAAGCGAGTGTTATGAACAAAACTCCATGGTGTACATTACGAAGAACATTTCCCACCTTCATAAAACCAACTATATCCCATTTCACTTCCGTGGACACACGCACACACCTCGGTATAGTTTCCCATATTTTTTGTGCATGGCGTGCACTGAGCTTTTACCTTCAGTTAAAACCTCCGATACTCTTTGTCACGCGTCCATGTGTTAGACGAATCCTATAAAACCCTTGTCTGTTTGACTTTCTCTTCATTTTACCCAGTACACCACACCACTCTGCAAAGAAATGGAGAAAAAAGTTCGTCGTGTGCTTTACGATGGGACATGTAATAAATATAAAAGACCACGACACGACGACGAGAACGACAACGAAGGGAAAAGTGATGTGTGCCTTTCGGAGTTGTGATATAATGGTGAAC
Source organism: Alloscopus bannaensis (assembly GCA_027743745.1). Classification (NCBI taxonomy): domain Eukaryota; kingdom Metazoa; phylum Arthropoda; class Collembola; order Entomobryomorpha; family Entomobryidae; genus Alloscopus; species Alloscopus bannaensis. The sequence continues at coordinate 25,289 of JAHZMW010004883.1, read as the reverse complement.
CAGTCCTAAACTCGAGTATTATATGCACTCGGTGTCTCTACAGCTCTCAGCTTACCTCAGCACTTGGAAGATGTACATTTTTTAACACCAAAAAATAAAAAACTTCTGCACCATGCAACTCTAGAGAAAGTGCCCTTCCAGCGACCTTCCAAGAGAAGTCTTGGACGAGTGCCGGATTCATTTTGTTGAAAAAAAATCCCCTTCTTACTAGCTCCGTCTCTTGTTTCCTATCTATCGCTTCAATAATGAGTATATGCAACAATACAAGCTTCTACTACAATCGCATCTTATACATATGCATTGGGGTATTAAGTAAGATATAAATCTTTGAGACTACTAGAAAACGTGAGTCTCTTGTTTCACGAAAATGTGGAAGAGCACGTTACACTTGTGTCACATCGTACTTTCTCTTTAGACGTTTACAACATAAAACAAGATGAAGTTTCGAATCAAGAAAAAAAACTGGTAGTATACGTTAACTTGAGTCACGGTTTGGTCATGTATACAAAATAACTCGTTTGATGTGTGATCCTGAGCGTAGTTGTGAGTTATTGTCTCTCTCACAAACAAAATACAGTAAAAGCATACTTTGCTACTATCACCAAGTTTCTTTCATACACAAGGTTTCACTCAATTTTCCTCCAATTTACAACCGAGTTCTTTCCGACTATTACTTACAATATAAATATCCTTCTCCTCCATCTCTTTTGCACGCATTAAGGATGAAGAAACGGTGAAAGCATTCATTGCATTTGGAATCAGGCTGTAATAACAGAAATGCACGAAACAACAAGACTGTACAAAAGAAAGTTTTTATCTCTTGGCTATTTTTTCTTGTTGTCGTATCGAAAAACACAGGCAACAATATCTCCTATATAACCACGAGTCTTTTCGTCGAAAGAACCTCCAAAGTGAGTCCCGATTCTTGATCATTAATCGTAAGAGTTGACTACAACAAGTGAAAGTAAAACAGAGAAATACTCTTGTCCTTCTAGACGGGCGCAAAGAACGCTCCTTTGTAGCTGCTGGAATTGTGTACAGCATAAAATATATGTGGATGTAGATAAATAAAGTTTTCCTTTTTTCATTACGTCTACTTTCGTAGGTTTTTTTCTATATCAGGACGTGTATGCTATTTTTCTCTCTTTCAGAGTCTTAAACTGGAACAAAACCTTTAACGAGCTCAATCGAGTTCGAGGTTTTATACTCCATTAGTTGTAAGAAGACAAACAGCTTTTGCTTTCACTCTTTTCTCCGTACAAAGAACTACCAAAAACTTTGTACTCGTGCACATGTATATACATAAGCCTCGTATCGAGGAAAACACAACTCAATCATGACCAATCCTCATGTACATTCTAGGTATAGTATATCCTTTCTCCATAAGTTTCTACAAAAAACGACAAGTTTTCTCGAGCTTCCCAGCTTTCTCTCGCGTTTTCATCGTCCTCTGTTTTCTGGGAAGGAGAGAGCAACAAAATTTTATTTGTCAATTTTGAAAATTGGTCAACTTTTTGTGATTAGTACGCAGGTCTCTCGTGAAGAAAAAAACACCGACGACTTGAGCACGGTTCAGAGTCTTACTAATATCCACAAGGAGAAGCGGATGAAGCGAGTAAAAGACGAGGCAACATGTTTTGGCTTTATGGATCCAATTTCCTTAATAAGCCAGCTCCCGGACCGGTGAGCTCCCGTCTTTGACCCTAGGAGCGCAAGGTTGAACAAAAAGTTCCAGATATCCGCAAGGGATACAACTTTTTTTCTTCTACAACATATAATTATTGAAATGTACTGTGTACGCTGTACACTATATAAATTGTGGATATGTATGCCTTGATTTGAACAACATAATTGAAAACCGATTTTTCTTACGAAGAAAATCCCGAGTTGAAGGACATGCCAAAAGTTTGCTACTTCTTAGGTCCACCTTATGCCTCTCAAGAAATCATAAGTATTATTGATTGCCACTCGCCACATGGAGGTTCATTTCCAAAATTTTCACTTTCCTTCTCATCTTGTAAAAAAAGTACATTTACTTTGTCATAGAATCTTTGCTCACGTGTTGATTATCCGAGCACATAAACAACCAAATCGTCCTTGTCTAATTTTCTTAAGAATATTTAGTTACAAAAAACTCTTTCAAGTCCGCGTATCCTTCCAACTATAAATAGAACAAGCATTACACGTTGTTTATGTTTGTAAACAAACCTCCTCGCTAAAATCATCATCATTATAATTCTCACAAAAGAAGTAGTTAGTCGCTCCGTCTAATGTATTACATTTAAAAATAGAAGACTCCGTCTAAGAAATTAAGGCATACATTATGTACAAGAGAGACAGCAATTTCACCTGGAAAATTGCTTTTCCTCCTCCTTTCTTCTTGAGTTTGTGTAGGCCCTAAATGGATCCTCTTTCTTTTTCGTTGTTCTTATTTTCTACTCACTCATCAAGAGAAAAAGTGGGACGAGAAGTACGCTCAAACTCTTTTCAGACTTTCGGGAGAATGATCAACGAGTTAGACGGGAGACAGAGAGGAATCGTTGTTTCGTCATTTTGACAATATACGCTCATCAAGGCGAAATAAGAAAAAAACTCGTGCTTTTTTCTACTTCACTCATGCGCAATATACATCTTTCCAAATTGTATTTATGTGTGCGCCCCATTTCGTTCCATTCAATTCTCTATTTTTTTGGCTTATAGTATAATTGATCCCATTCCATCTGACCCGGGAAATAACATATTCTTCTGTACATACTATACTGATTTCTTTGAGTATTTTCCAAAAAGAGAAATTGCCGATCAAGATTTTAGCAACAATGAGAGAGAAAATTATATATAGAATAAACGAGCAGGAGCAGAATGCCATAATAATAATACTAATCCTAATGACAACTTTTCTACAATAAGCTAGCCACAAGGAGCCATAAGCTTGTGTGTTCAGAAAGAGTCCAGTTTATTTGACGTTGTCACAACGGTTATTTTATAGGCTTTTCTGCAAAAACTCAACCACTTTTATGTTACGCAACTCAAGACACGCGGAGGGACCGGAGCATGGAATCGGTTGTCAATTCCTTTTCGTGACAAATCGACCGGGTCACTTGGCATTGTAAAGTGTAAAGGAAAATCTTTATGGTTGAGCCGTACTCTTTTTTCTACAAAAAGGGTTTGCCGAAAGTTTGCCAAAAATGTGTCAAATTGTCCCTTGTTTAGCTTATTTCGTTTATGCAACTATCTTTATTAGAAGTTGGGTAAGTTAGTGATTTACACAAAATAGGTGAGGTCGGAGTAATAAATATGTAGTAAAAGTGGTATGTGCACATTTTTTCCCTACATTCAATTTTCCCCCAACTCACTTTCTCCCATTTTTTGTATGCAAAAAAGAAGAGTTTTCTTTCGCGTCGCTGGTTTATTGGCTTTCGAATTGCATCAAGTAAATTGACAACACCATTTCCACTGCCTTGTACACACATATTTTTGCGCTGTGTTGTTGTTTTTACGGCTTTTAAATAATGTTCTACAAGAATGCGCACTCTTCCCAAGTATGGATACTCTAGGGATCCTTTTCGCTCAACAGTTATACTTTCTCCTGCTTTCACCTATAAAATTGTGGAGTACATGCTTGTAACAGAAATCCGGACCTTTTTTTTTTAAAAAAAAAATCTCGCCATTTCTCAATGAACACTAAAAACGAGTGGCAGAAAAAAACATGTGCTACTCCACCACCCTTTTGGGAAGAGAGCAAACCCATTTCTCCTCACTCTTTCTAAAAAAACACCGTCAGTTTATACAGAGAGTTGGAAAAAAACGGAAACATTTTAAGAGTTGTATGTTCCGGCTTTTTCTTACGGTTTTTCCATGTTCCAGGCACCAAAAACTTTTTTGTAGTCCACTTTTTTTCTAACACGAAAATCAAATGCATGTTGTAAGGCACATAGGCACGCCAATAGGCCCATTGTAGTGACTTCCTGTGTCACATTTTATGTACGAATGTGCTTCATCCCGGTTTTCTTTCCAAAAACTTTCTCCCTTGTCGATTGCGTACAAAGCAACTTTTCCTCGACCTTATAAGGGGACGCGAAACATATGTATTATTAGGGATAATGGAATAAAAACATGGGGAACATAGCAAAAAAATAGTAATGTACATATGGTTTAGGCTCGCCATAAAATGCTCATTCCTACCGCTCCATTTGCCGCACTGTTGTAAACTCTCTTTTCCTCTCCAGCTGCCCACTACTAAGGGTTTCTCCAGCTTAGAGAAAAAATATATGTGGAAAAAATTGAAGGAGTTACAACGTAAAAGGTCAATTGACGGGAAAAACGAGGGTATTCAATGAATGAGAGAGAAAATGCTGCATGCAGGGAAACATGTCGTTGTAAAGCCATTGAGAAAAGGAGAGAAACACAGATGTAATAATATCTGAGTACAAATTCGGAACCCAAAGAAATACTAGGCAGGATACGAGTTTGTTCGATTATTGTCAGATAACAAGGGAAAATGGTGTAATTTCGGGAATGTTAGTTGCACCGCAAGAAATGATTTGTGAAATGCAGATACGTGCACGTGTTATGAGAAAGCCATGCCTGCTTGCACATTTTTTTTAAATTGGGAAAATTGTTCATTCACGCGTAGAATTTTATATTTCCTCTTGAGTCTATAGGCGTTAGTTTCCCGTCTTTTCTTGATTACATTAAGGGGAAAAATGTATATTGTATAGTAATGGAAAACTAATACATTTATGATTAGCCTTCTAACTGCATTTGCGTTCCTTTTTTTAAATATGAAACCGGAATAGTATACCTACACGTGAGTGTATTGATAGATTGCTTTGAAGGGGAAATCCAAATCTAAAAAAAAGTTCGTTCTTTTCCTTCCGTGGAATACTTGGATTCTTTTGTCCCGAGAAAAAAAAATCGCTTCAAAGCACCTTCCTCATTCTCACTTAGCATCCTCCGCACATTCACAGAGCCACACACCTTTTCCACTTTGACGTAAGCTTGTGTATCAAAAAGCTAACAATATGTAGAGCTGAGATGCATTTACATAAAAAACCCTCACATCCTTTCACAGGAGACTTTTCTCGAAATATCTGAGAAAGAGTAAAAAGTAAAAGTGACTCTGGCTTTTGTGGGGAGAAATTTACATTTCACAAGGAAAAAAGGTTTCTTTTTAGAAAGGATGCTGCGTCAAGCTTATTTCTGGTACACAAAAATCGCAGACGCTTCCTGTTCAAAAATGCATGCTCTCAGGAAAACACGGGAACGTTGCTTTCCCCAATGAGATGATGGTTCAGTACACAGACTACTGTGGCCTTAATCGCTTACACAACAGCGTAGAGTGATGACTGACTGGTTTTTTGTGCAACTGCACAATAATGTATTCCGGGAAAAGGCTCAGATCCCTGATGCTTTATACATGGGCACAGAGAGGAACGTCGAAGAGTGAGACTCGTTTTCAAAAGAAGAGGAGAAAAGGCTTTTAAAAATGGAAATGAAATACAACATTTATTATATTACTCGATACCTCACGTAAAAAAAGTATATGTGTTTGAGTTTCAGCTGTTCACAAGAGAATTTCGTGAATATTTTTTTGTGGCAAATGTGCACCTTTGAGTGTACAAATGAATTTGAGATACGTTCACGAACGCGGTTCTGCAGCAGTGTCTACGTAAGTTGGATAGTAGTTGTTGTCTCACCTCAAACTTCATGTGAAGTGAAAGCAATTAAAACGTGTGGAAGTGACGCAATTTCTTCCTTTGGCAGATCCACATTTATGCTAATTATTATTAGCTAAGTAATCCAAACGCAAGCTTAAAATTTCAGCTTTGAAGGTGCATGATATCATAAGCCGCGAGAGGTGTAGACAATTTCAACTTTGAACAAGGTGTGACTCGATTCTCTAAAAAAAAGTGTACAGGTTCATGTTGTAAAGTGTTTCGTTCTGAATAACTGAAACAGGGATTGTGAAAATCCCCATGAGAGACTGAACACGAGAGTAGAAAAAGCTTGGACCTCTTGTACCCTTTCCCACAAAGGATCGATTCATCCAAATCCCGTGTACTGAATTCGATTTTCACTTACTTCCCTTCTGAGGTTTTGTCTCTGTGTTGGAGCAGGTACGAGGATAAAAAAAGTTGGCGAATCCCTCAACCCTTTTTGTATATACTTTGGTTGAATGCAAATTATCTATACGAGACCAAAAATCCCAAAATATCTCACAGTACTGGAGTATGCTGGGATGAGAACTGTAGACTGTCCCACTTTCTCTTGTCTCCTAAAACCATTTTGATGTAAGTTCTTGCAATATACGAAATCGTCTACACAAAGGTAGGGAAATACATTAAAGTGATTTTCGCAAGGTGACTTGAGCCCCAGTCAAATCCTGAATCCACAATTTACAACACTTCTGTCTGCACGAGTTTACCTTCATATGGATCTCCCGTAATGTATGCTTGTTCTCCAGTAAATCGACCGACGACCTGGAGAAAATGCGAAACTGTAAAGGACACCTGACAGAATGAAAAATTAATTTCGACTCCTTACCAGATGCAAAACTAGCTCTTCAATCTAAGCAGAGAAGGGAGTTTTCTCCAAAAAAATACGTTGGAATAGAGCACAACCCTAATTCATTTTCCCTGTGTGAAATGCCACAAAAAAGTCGGAAAGTAAGAGCATATTTTTACCCTCATTCACTGGGTATGACCTCTTCCATGTTTCCACCATTATTGGGCACTCCAAGCGGCTTTCTCGTTGTCACGATTTCTTTTTTCAGAAGGGGGATTAACCAGCTCGGAAAATTAATTTGTCTCATAAATTGCATTTCTTTTGGTTTATAACCTGAGCTCTAAACACTCACTCTGAACCTAAAAATCTCATCGAAATCTTCTCTTGTATATTCCTCTTTTTTTCTATTCTTCCACATTCCTTCCTGTGCGACACAAAACCATTCTAGCTCAGTTGTCACTGGCGAGATAATGTCTTTGGCGATTCATCAAGCCTTCCCGCTGTCCCCCTCTTTGGCTGGAGAAAGGCTGTTTTAATCCACCGTTTTAAATCTCTTGAAAAATTTGAAAGCTTGGCAAAGACTGAAGTCCCTTTTTCTCCCTTGTCTTTACACCCATCAATCCTGAAACTACCCCAGTCTTCCCTCAGCCTCCTGCTTTTTCTGATGTCTAAGCAGAATTAAACAAGCTACCGAAGGAGAGGGGGTATTTATCCCCTTGATACTGCCAAACAGGAGGGGATATGGATGAATCTCAGGAAAAATAAACGGACGCATATATACAGCTCTGTATCGCTTCGACTCGTAAGATTAAGCTTGCAGGATTCAAAGTTATAGTGGGGCTAAAAGATTGGAAGCAGCCAGTGAAATCACCTTTGTCGCGCCTTTTTTTGCTTATTTTGCTTGGCACAGTTGGAAATCCCAGATGTGCCTCACCCCTTTTCCCCCATTCCAAAAAGGATTAGACTAAAATGCGACCTTTCTACCGAAGCGTGGGGTACGAGGCTGGAGAATGGAGAAGATGGTAATTCCAAATTGTGGCTGGACACAAGAAGAGCCGTCGTGATTACCCTCTTGTGTGTTTTTCCTTTAAACAGAGTCGTTCTCTTTGGTTTCTAACCACGAATGCTTTATGTGAGTTAAATATCTCTGTTTTGATGTGGCAAACCTCTTGTGCCTCCGTACACGTGTGGCTTGCTCAAATAAACATAATACTCCATATAATTCAGCATTCCAGCATACGGATATGTCTCAAATGCGAAATCTGGACACAACATTACTTGTCCACCTAATGTGCTCATTATGCAAGTGAAAAATCGTAGGAACACAGTAAAACCCTCAAAAACAAGCCACCATCAGCCAAAATGTTGTGTGCTTCTGCTTACGCATCAAAAGCAACAAAAAAATGGGCTACTACAACCACCAAATGCCTGAATGGATGTCAACTCAAATTCCGTATTCATTTCACTCATTCATGCGGTTAAGGAAGTGGAGCTCTGACTAACATCCACATTTCAGGTCCACTCAATGCTAATACCTTGTAAAGCTGATGATAATAGTAAAATACTACGCGTAGTTATATATGCTTTTCAACACGAGAATACGCCCATAATATTTTACCTCCTTCAAACTACATATACTCACTCTATCTTCATCTGAAAGGCATTCCTTATAACGACGTGTCTCCGTTTGTCATGAGCTTCGATGCTTCTGTATCCAAAAGAGATTCTGCATTTTTATCCCGATAAAGCTAGACTTTCACCTCGAGTCCATTCGATTGGAGAAAAAGACAAAAAAAATCTAATCTTGATTTGCTGACGCATGGCATTTTCCCTTTCTTCTCTTGGCTTCGCAGCAGAGAGGATTGAAGAGGTTTAAGAAGCATAAAACATGCCATTAGAGACGCTATTAGTACTATTTGAATCACAATCCCTAATTCACTTTTTCCCCTACAGAAAAAGCTCCTCAACGTTGACCACGTTTGAATAGGAAAATCCTAACCTTCTATTACACATCTCTTTATATTCGTTCACTTTTTTTCTGTGATTATCATGTGATAACTCAAAAAGTGTTTACCGTGTAGATGGTATTTTCCAAAACTGATTCCAGTTTGTGAGCAGATTGCCAAGTTGATTTTGGTCTAATACATCTTGCTACGAGCGAGTTTATTTTTTGGCTTCTCACACCAAAACAGAAGTTGTGAGCAGCTTGTTGGGAGACAGACAGTAGATTTTTGTACGGAAATCGATTGATCACTCTCCTCCGCGAAAGAGCCAAGGTAATTAAGTTTTTTTTCCCTTGCGTTGCTTTTTCAGATGAAAAGCTTTTTCATTTGACTTATCACCTTCTGTTCAAGAGCTGCCTAGAGGGAGTAAGGAAACGTAATATGCATCTCGAAACTTGGACGAAAATGAGGTTTCTTGCATTTCAATCTCTGACTTGATACAAGCATTCATTGCCAATTGTTGGTCCGATATGAAAAATGAAAGGCTACATGTGTCTGCCTCGCGGTAAATGGCAAGATCATTTATGCACTCAGCAAAACGTCTCTTACCGAAGCCCTTGTAGTCTGCGTGAATGAATAAAAACCTCCTTTTGTACACCAGCTAATAAGACTTGATTCAGAGAAACTACAGAGATACGGATAAGAAAAAGAGAAAAAAATCAAGTTACTTTTTTGGGTGAAAGCCCGAGAGTGAAAAACGAGCAAAGATTAGTCACACAAGTATTGGGCTGGCTGACAAAAAATCCAGAGTGAGAGATGAAAAGGCGAGGAAATTACAATCGGGAAGACGAAAAAAGATTGCAAAAACCAGCACAAAAAACGATATCTTGTTTCTTCTCGAGCAAAGAACGATTTTATTACTTCTAGAACTACAGAGAAAAAATATCCAGAACTTGAATATCATCTCTGGTCGGTAGGTATATTAACATATTTTTCTGGAGTTGACTATCCTCACGGACGAAGGATGATTCATTTTTTTCTTCATCTCTCCAGATCTTGGAACCATTCTGTGCTGGCGTGCGGTGTTTTTTTCGTCTGGCAATATCTTACTTTGCAATGCGCATATCTCACTTACAGATTACACCATGTTTCTATTGAGAGAGACAGAATTTCTGGATAAAAAAAAATTGTACGGATATTCTTCCCGTAAACAGCGTTCGCTCTGGGAAACTGTGCCAAAAAACAGAACACAAAAAAACCCTCTCGCTTTATTGATTACAGTTAAGATTTCCTTATACTGGGTGTAAGGTGTAAATGTGGCGTGTTCTGGTTGAGTTGAAGTAATTTATTAGAGTGAATTATCAGCTCAAGATGATCACAATCTGGAGCTCATACACCACAGAACATTTACTCCGAAAATAAGTGTTTCCACTTTCTCCCATTCTTTGGCGCATATTAAATATCACAACAATGGATGGAATTCATGCATACACGATACTTTAAGCGGTGGGTGCCGTTTTTTAAAAAAAATTAGACATATAACATTTTATCTAAAAGTCTACTTCTCAAATAATATCTTTGTAAACCCTCCTCTTTTTCTTCATCATGAGCTCTACAGGCGAGGAGAGAATTGAATGAAGAGCTCGTTGAGAGAAGTTAAAAAAACTTGGAGTAATAGATGCTCCGTGCTTTCAAAAAAAGTTTGTAATAAAAGGGACTAACTTTTTCCGGATTCTGTGCAACCGTTTTTATACAATCCAGAGATGTTGATAATAGAGAAGGATTTTTACAAGACTTTCTCCGCTCCCTCCAAAGAAACACATAATTTTATCATGAGTTTTCCTCTATTCACTATTCTCTCAGCGTTTTCGTACTGCCATTAGGAGCTCCGTACAAAGGGAAACCCACAGTTCAGCGCCCACAACAATGTAATGCAGGAGCGAGGTGAAAATACGTACATTCGAACAGTTGCAATGGATTGGTGTGGTTGCAACTATGATCATAAAAGGATCTCTTATGTATACCGAAATACATATCCCTTAGCCATAGATCAACGATTGATCCTTAATGTCCTTTCTTCCTCTGTTTCTATTCTTTTGCCAATTGCCTTTCCCCCTTCCAGACACACAAGTCGAGACGATTCCTTTCAGAGGAAAGAAAGCGAAAAAACTAAAGGAGAGAAAGTCGAAAAGAAAGTTGTACAGTATACAACTTTTTTCCGGACGAGTTCACCACATTCAAGACCATTTTGAGAATTCAACACGAGTACCATTACGTTTGCTGATTTTTCCTTGGGTGCCTTTACCTTGCCAAAACAGGGTACACACACAAAAAAAATCAGAGGCTAAACCAACACACACACACCAACCTATCACACGTGGTTTCTAGAAATACCTCTTGTCAGTTCCTAAGTAATCTGCTAAGTTGAAAACAATTTCGTATACCTCATCTATCTGCAGTTATGTTTCTTCCAGAGGGACAAAAATATAGTCTTCAATCTCCTCATTATCCCTCGTTTTACCTTGTACTTTCTCCAAACCATGTTCTTATATAGACTGCAGTTGACTGCACCACATTACATTAAACTGCAAACAATTTACGGCTACCAATAAGATGCACTCTGCAAGAAACTAATGCTGTTAACAAGCTTAACTAGTTTGTCTAGCTTTTGAGTGTAGATTATTTTGTTCTCTTTTAGTAAATGAGGACGTGAGGAAGTGGAAATTGGTGCTAACGAAACACTTTTAACATCTAGTTTTAATGTTAGCTTATGTACAAGAAGATTCGACTCAAGAATACCACAAGTGGTGTAAAGGTCTATAGTAGAAAGTTTATACCTTTCTCCCAAAGAGTAATTCTATATTATGTATCTTCACTATAAACGTCTTAAGCTACTTCCTTCACGTTTATGACTTACAGCCTAAAGTAGAGCCGGAGGCAAATTATAGCTGTTCTAGATTCCGAGTAGCATATTCTCCATCTTGAGTAGAAGATAGGTTTTAATGAACGTTCCTACAAGTCTTACTAATGCGTACTTATAAATACACGGAGAGAATGGGATTGCATGCATACTGTCTTACAGCACAGGGCCTAACCGCTATTGGAGGGCAGTGTCGCCACCCCCTATGGTACCGATGGAAAGGGGGGAAAGTATTAAAAAGTTGAATAAAAATATTTGAAAACTAACGTAAAATATCTTAAAATGGCCAAAAATATCCTCAAATAAACCCGGAGCCACATCAATCAACTCAAAACGCCTTAAAATCAGTTCCAATATCCAAGAATTAACTTAAAATATGTAGTAATATGCTACTTCATAATTATAAAGGAGCGCAATTTTTTGCGCTTCTCCAGGGCGCCTAAGTGGCACGGTTAGGCACTGTTACAGCAACCTCGTGAGAATACACTTCTATTTTCCTGAGCCATGTCTCAACACTTGTGCATACTCAGAGAAAGCAAGTGGAAAAAAGCGTATTGATTGAGTTTGAGAAACCATAAGGGAAGAATTATGAGGAAACTCGATTAAGCGAAGTGATTAACACGAAGAAAGCCTAACGCCTCTCACCACACGCACTTCTTTTTGGCACATAAAATTTACAACCGCCAAACTATACTTTCGGCATTGCTCTCAAAAGAGAAAGTCTGCTCAAATAGTTTTCATATGTCAGTTCCTATCTGTAGAATGTATCTGCAGAGGTAAAATGACTCGTATATGCTTTCCTCTTTGTCATTACCTCCCATGAAAAGGATTTTCGACTCGAGTAATTTGTACAATACCTACGAACCTCATTTGCTGCGGCTTAACACAGTTTCGTCCAAGTTCAATAATTTCTAATGTAAGCTGGAAAGCACATCTTAAGCACTAGCGTGAACTTACACTCACCCAATCTTGCCAATATTCGAAATGAACCTGGCTTAACAATGCCGTCAGGGCTCACGAATAGTGGTGTAATAAAGGGAGCAGGAAAATTAGCTTCGGAGTTCGTGTGAAACATCATGCATAAAATGTGGGCCTTGATTGGTTTTCATGTTATGAAATCGCCAGAGGACCGTATTTTTCCTCTACCCCTCCCAACAAAAGCTGTTCACCTTATTTTTAGAAATAAGAATGGTATTCCATTCAACGGAGGAAATGACGCAAACATTTGATTATGTAAGCAGTTACATATGAGCATAATATATAATTTTTCCTATTAAGTACATACGATCTTATCTCATAACTTCTCACTGCTTTCTCCTTGTCTTTTCTTTCTGCCCACTTTGTTCCCTTTCTCCGCTGCCGTTACGTTTCCTCCAATTAATCATTTCAAGAAGAACACCATTCTGATAGTTGTGGTGCTACGAGCCTCACTTCAACAACTTTCCGAACGTCAAACCAGATAAAAGATAGACTTCACCTGTGTGCCTTTCACTGCACTTTCTCCCACCTCTCTTTCACTCTATATCAGAGTGAAAGACGACCCAGCGAGTTCCCGGAGAGGTTGGGTGTGTGCGCTATGTTATTCATGTTCAAAAGCGAAAACTTTCAATCACGCAAATAACATCTGTCTGTTTACATGTCTTCTTGATGCACTCCCCTCGTCATATACCTAAAAATTCACTTGTGTGCTCCTTCGAATGTGACTTCGCTCTTCCATTCACATTCTTATCCAGTCTCTCGTTCTCCGACTCTTGTGTATCAACTCCAGGCAAAGAAAAGGAATTGGAGAAAAGAAGCGACAAGATGGAGAACAAGTAAATATTTTCTCTCGGGCGACAAGAGGGATTCCTTAGAGCAATTCAATTTCGTTTTGGCACATGTCATCTTTTCCTCGGAATGTCAATACTCATATTATACAAGTTTCCCCAAACCTGGAACACGTCCTTACAAAACGAGACTCAGAAGTGTATTTTATATATTTCTCTAGTTTGTACACTTAAAAATCTCATATTGCCAGTACTTCTATTTTTTTATACGAGTATTGTGGACGTCGTATTGCCTGTAAACAAGTTCGCTTGCCCTTTTTTTTGAAAAAATCACAATACGTTAATAGTGTGTACCTTTACACGTCTATGATGCTCCTTTGAGAAGATGTCATGAAATTTTTGTCGTCTCTCTCAAACGTACAATGTATTGGAATATATATCTAATAATAGATGCGACATGCATTACTCATGAATACTATGAAAAGTGCCTTCCAGGAAAGAACACGAATAATAGCTCCCTTTTCACTTTCTCCTTTCACATCAGAAACATGCACACTGAGAGCAGAGATTGTGTGCACAATGGTGCTGTGAAAAAAATGGATGCCTATAAGTCTCAGAGAGAAGTCAAGGAAAAGTGTCAAAATAAATGCAAACCCCCTTTTTGGTAAATATCGCAGAAGAAAAATGTGAAAATCAGAAAAGTGTTCAAAAGTCGAACCCAGTTTTGGGTGAAAGCGAGTTGAGAGAGAGACAACGATCTGGAAGAGTGTGAGATTGTAATGGCAGCCATGCGAAAGCATTTTGTCATCAAAGAAAAAAAACGGGAAGAGGGAAAATGTATTGCTGAAGAAAAATTCACAAGATGCTTAGCTCTCGAGGAAGGAAAATTTTAAAAGGCAACCAGCACGAGAAAGTGGTGAATGTGATGTCAAGACAAGACTATGAACTGTATTGAGTAAAATTTATTCAACAAATAAGCTATGGAAGTGAGAGTGTCTCAAAGTATTGGGGAGAAAACGTTGGAAAGGTTTGAGTCACCTTAGGATTTATGTGCCCTTGTGCTTTCTCCCGTATCCCCTTATATATTCATCCATAATATATGGGAAACTTTCCTCAATCATCATAATCCAAATAAATAACGCCGTAACTGGCACATCCCGCGCTCAAAGCCAAAATCTGCTCACTCCCTCAGTTTTGTATCATCAACAAAAATGCTCGAGTGTACAGCACTCTATCAACAAATTCCCTTCATTTTCATCCTAATGTCTATTCCTTCCATTTCTATTTCTAATGCTTTCCACTGACAAACTGAAATTCGTGTTGAATCGAACAATCCTATAAATAAATATTAGAACATGCTTCCTCTCTCTAACGTTCTTTACAACCATGTTCAATGTAGGTGTGCCGGCATAATTTAGAAAAATGTGTACAAAAAAATCAACACCGATGGATGGTTGAGGTAACGTCAAAAATATCAGCAAGCCAAGAGGATCAGACGTGGTTCAAGTGTTGTCGTACAATATGAGTAATATGATTATATTGAAAATGTGAAATCATACAAAAGGGTGGAAAAAATCAGGAAATAAGATACGGACCAAAATGAGAAAGATTCGAGAGGACCTGAGTGAGCTCAACGGGAAGATAAACGAAGCGACACACTTGTATAAACTACATCTTATAAAAAACATCATCGCGTCATCACCATATCTAGTACGAATGGATTTAGGATGTTATAAGCATAAAGTTTATATCTCCAGCAGCTCCCACTTTTCATATTCAATGGATTCTTTTTCCACTCGTACATCACAAAATTCACAGATGTCTTTTTGAATATATGGCTATGAATTTTCAAGTGTTTTTTCCCTTCCTCCGCATTTCAGTGTGGTAATGTAAAAAAAAATCTTTTCAGATACTTTTTCTGAAGTGTATGGATTTTGAATATGGAATACATTCCTTCCTTTGCGTGCACCGCCGGTTTTCTTCGAAAGTCGACAATTCAGCGTATTGTTGTACAAAAATACTGCGAAAAAACGAAGTGGATCGAGAACAAGCATTTATATTGTACCGCGCTCCCGAAAATTTTAATTCAAATCTGATTTTCCTCTAGAAAAGATTCCGACAAGACGAAGCGGAAAGACTGTTGTGCTCTCCAAATGCGACAAATATTCGTAATGTATTCAAATGTGCCTGCAAAATTATATCTCACGATGAATTGTACCGCAGTACTCTTATCTTGACAAGAAGAAAAAGTAACCTAAAACAGTTGAAGGTAAAACTATGCACTTCTCCGTAGTATAAAGAATTTTGTAGAGAATTTATCTACCTTAAACGTTTCAAAGATGTTGACATGATTTACACAGAATTTAAATTGAGTTAGCGTCGTAGATAAATTGGAAAATGCATGATTCCACCAAACTACAAACGCAACTGCAAAAGCTCGAGTTTCTCCTACACGACGATTCCATTAACCATCTACTTGTTTAGATAAATCACTTCCTAGGAAAAATTGCTTTCCCACTTTTTCATACTAGTGAACTGAATAATTTTTTAAAATGTTTTTTCGAATTTCTTAACTAATTCGTGGAAATCTTGTTATACCTTCGTACTTTCACCTCGAGCGCTGTTGGAGTGACCTAAATGAGACCATTAGCTGACGACAACCACCTTCGGAACTTGTCCTTCAATGAATGAGACTTGTTAATATACAATAACCTGCTACCTATTGTCAGCAAGCAGCAGGGAGTCTCCTTTCCCGTATTTGACGACAGAATCGGGCTGGAATCTTGTTGCGACATTCATAAATGAAATACAAGGCTTGTGTACCCCGGTGGTATAAATTTTTCCTCCTTCCACGTGAAAATGTGCCTGTTTTCTACTTGAGACCTTGTAGTGCTCAAAAAGCACTTTTTCTATGGAACTCATATAATATATGCCCACTCAAGATACAAGTTGAGCTCGAGTGCTTTAATAACGGATTCTTCCTTACTTAAGTGCCTGTCAGAAGGTACTTTCTATCCAGAGCTCGTTTTTTTCTCTTTTTCCCAGTATTTATTTCCTTTCACTATATACGACCCAAAAAACCAGTCCTTTACTCTTAATGTCGTTTGGCTTGTATTTGTATTCAGATATAGCTGGTGTATATGAATTATACTATTTCACATGCGCACTCATTACGCTCACGATTATTAAAAATGTATAAAGTTGTAGTTTCAATTTTCTCTACTTAAAACGCTCGAAAATCGACTAAAGAGGTTCCAAGAATAAAATAATAATGTTTCCCCTTTTCTATCAACAGAATGAGTGTTCGCAAGAAGAATTTCATCTGGTATTACTTTTAATACAAAAATTGAAGAGTCAAATGTGAACAAAATTCTGTCCTTGTCTTTGTGTTGCTTGTTTCTTTTTAACAGACAAATTTTACCCTTTACAATATTACGAGACGATGATAGGTGAGTCAGATTTTTCCGTTTGACAAGAGCCATTTCACATTTTTGAAAAACCATCCATACACGTTGGCATCCTCATTTCTGCATGACTACTGGATGATTCATGCTGAATGAATGAGCACCAAAGTGTAAAGGTACACAAGAGTATTTTCCTCTTCCCCTTCCTCC
This sequence comes from Alloscopus bannaensis, assembly GCA_027743745.1. Taxonomy (NCBI): domain Eukaryota; kingdom Metazoa; phylum Arthropoda; class Collembola; order Entomobryomorpha; family Entomobryidae; genus Alloscopus; species Alloscopus bannaensis. The sequence continues at coordinate 8,542 of JAHZMW010004883.1, read as the reverse complement.
TTCAAAGTTTACTCTCCCGTTTTTGGATACGGATCGTTCTCATCCTCGTGGCATATGGTGCGGTAATGGTGATGATCACCAAGACGCGATCGTGCACAAGATCATGATGATGAGGATCAGTGTGTGCTCTCATGCTGTTTACAAATGATTATTCTTCGGTCTTGATCCCTTATTTTTCAACTAAAATAAGACCCCGATCAACCCCTTTTGAGGAAATCCCCTTTTTATTAGAGACGTCAGAAAATGTGTTCCAACTTCATTTTCTCTGTAAAGTACATACTCTGTACCTGAGTATGCGTCGTGAACACTTCAGAACGTGTTGTTGTTTCCAATTGAATCTGACAAATGATGTACATTCCTCTTGTCTTGAGGAAAGAATAAGATATTAACAAACTGTTACATATTCTACACCAAAAAGGATAACTTAAAGTGTAAAGTGCGCTTCCACTTTTCCCCCTTCACTTAACATTTCCTGAGTAGACATCCACGCTTCTTAAATCTTGCCAGCAATCCATCTCTATTTTTAGTCAATACACCTCCGAGACACGAATTATTTGTATAAAAATATAAATTTTGTGAAAGGTCGACTAAAGCAAGTCAATTTGTAGCGAGCAATCCTCTTCGTGAAGTTATTAACAGAGTTGCACTGAGTGTCTTACGGAAGCAGAAATCCTCAAAATTAATTAATCGTTGTATCGCTCACTTTCACTTGTGTGAAACTTGCTAACCATTATAAACAAAAAGCTCTCAACTCCGGGGAAGGGTCAACAAAAACCCGTTTTTTTTACAAAATCATCCCTCCAATGCATTCATCTCAGAGAGACTATGAGAGCTCTGAGAAAGAGCTGTAAATCAGGGTTTCTAAATTAGCAATTTAGATGCGTTGATCCCCTCCCTTTCTTCTCACTCTGGCCTTTTCGCTCAAGAGGAAAATGCAAATGGATGTTTTCCCAGTTTTCACTCACTTCCCTCTGTAGCATCACTGTGACCTTTCATTTTTGGGAAGTGTGATTTTTCTAGAACTAATTCACAGGCATTGAAGCAGTGTTAGTACGCTATGAGCATGAAAACAGTAATTGTATATTTACATTGGTGTTCGAAGCGCAGAATTTCTCACATCGTTTATAAGCATCGTATATATCCTTTATGAAAGCCTTAACTATCAATCCGGCGTATCAGACTGTGTAAAGTCCATTGAAATGACAAGTATTCATATTAAATTGGCATAAACTTCATGACAGCTTCGACCATTGAGTGGTGAGCTGTAAAATGTTCAAAGCCAAGTGTAATCTTTTTCCACATGCGTTCGCGGAAAAGCACATGAAAATTGTGCAATTCATTTCTGCAAAAGTTCAAAACGAATCTCCACGTACAAAGGAGGGCAACTTTTTATCTCATGTTTCACTTCCCCGAGTCCACAGACCGTTTTTAGTGCCTCCGTTTAAAAAAAATGCACCACATTCATCCACGTTTTAGGTACTCGCTTTCTCCAAAATGCGGGGTGGACGCTGGCTTTAAAAGAGAAAGTTACACATCTTTTGTGAATCTTTTTTTTGCCATGATACAACTCAGAAATAGAGAACGGGAAATATATGCCTGGAACTCTTAAAGGGCTCACGGTCATAATAATACGGGATATGAAATATTACTAGTAACCCGTTCTTCTATACTTTGGAAACGAATTCTTCTATTCTATCCCCGTTTATTTTGGAAACGGACATATTTTATACACGCTTTCTCCATCATGCTATTTCGCAACTTTCTCTCAACTGATACATTGATACATGTCTCGCGATATGTAGGCTTTGAGTATATACGCGAAATATAATTCATTGAAGAAAAAAGTTGAGAAAGTGAAGAGCCATAACGCACGAGCATAAAGGCATGCATACGCGAAGGCACCAGCTGAGCTTTATAACATCATTGAATGAGCTAGCACATCACCCAGAGAAAGCGTCAACCAGTTTTTCAGTGAAAACTCACTTTTTTTCCGCGGTTCCTCCGTTTATGCTTCTTTCTCATGCTCCCATTTTTTTCTTCTTTTCTATGTATTGCTGAATCTGCAGACTCACAAAAAAAATGGTAAAGAAAAGAGTACTTTTGCCCTGATTTTACAACCGTCTCTTTCCGCTTTTCTTTTTGTACTTCCTTTTCCTTCTGATTTTTTTTCGACGGAGAAAGGAGAGTGAAAGAGATTTTTGCAAGTATGAAGACACTTTATGTATTCACAAGTTAACTAAGTGCACGCTTATATTATCCCACTTTTCAGGAGAAAGTATGATGAAAGATCCTCGTTTCAAAAACTGTGCATAAAGCACTCAGCTCATGGAGGAAGTCTAATTTACCAATAACCTCGTAAAATAGGGTAAAACGGTGATTTGACAATCTTTCCTCCTTTCACCTCTCTTTTATGTACTCTATTAAAGACCTGTGTATTGTTCGAGGATTAATAAAAGGGGAAAGTTCTTCCTGGTTTTTATCCTGCAAACCTTGTTATTACTCATGACAAGTGATTGTTTTTTCATCTCCCATCAAGAACACAACTCCGGAGGTAAATTGGCCAAAAAAATCTATCTAATACTCTGTCTACATGCCATGTTTTAAATGAAAGATCAAACAATCAGGAATGTCAATAAAAAGCGGACGGAGAGTCCATTTTCCTCACAGAGATCCGCCAGTAATTGGTTTTTTATTAGGAACTCAAACAAGGCAAAAAAGACGACTAATACGAAGACTACATAACGTATGGTAATTGTTGTAAAAACTAGAGGTGAAATGAGGGCCGAACAAAAAAAAGTCATGTCATCATTACTACTGAAAGAACACCGGCGAGAGGGAAAACGATAGAAAATAATCCTACAAAAAAAAAGGTTACTCCCATCGAACAAAACACCGTGCTTCACAGTGGAAACATTGTGTGAAAGGAAAATGACTAGAAACGGAGAACCACACGCAGTGTGTGCCCCACATATAAAGTGTGCCTAGTAATAAGAACACAATGGAGAGAAAGTTTTTTTTGAACGCTCCTTTCTCCTTGCTCATTCATTCATTCTTTCACCGCATTCTCTCTTCCAGTTGGGTGGAACTCGTGAAAAGAGCGTGGAGAAAATGGCAAAGCATGCAAACTTCAGAGATACACTCCCAAACCCAGTCCTCAATGTAGACGACCGTTTTGTATAAAAAAAGACGGGGAAAGTGTGATAAAAAATATTGTCTATGTTGCCGAGGCCAGTGAGCGTGCAATAAAAATGAGAGTTGTATTATAGACCAATTTGAGTCTGAACGTAGGTATTGAGGTCAAAGGAAATGTTAAAATGTATCTATACACGTATGTATAAGAGCAAAAATTGAGCATGGTTTAGATGTGATGGAGTGGTGAAATGGCTGTTATAACAAGAATTTACAATGTGTGCCCGTTGAAAATCTTGTTGGTTTAAGTGAATGGTTTTATGTGTGTGTCACTTTTGAAATCTCGATCACTTTTCTCCTACCTTCCGCCGATGCTCAGAGACAAAAGAGTACTGAGCCAAAAACCTGCTTTACACTAACAACCTATTACTGTAACGTTTGTTGGAAGTTGTGACTGAAGCTTTCTGTTGAAGGTATAATTTTGCTTCGAGCCAACAACGCAGTAGCCTTTAGGAATGGGATGAGAGGAGGCGAAAAAGGAATTAAAATTGTAAATGTCAGCGGAGATCATAAAGTTTATGAAATGTTACAACGCAAACCTCCTATCATGACATAACCTCCACAGATAAAACAGACGTTGGGATCATGATGTGTAGACTCAAAGCAGCAAAAATTGCCTCACCACTGTTATTGTACTGCCACGAGTATTTAATAATGACAAGGAAAAAGTGGTGACTACCATTGCTTTCTCCGTACACTGTTCGAGCTGTTTTACGTGCTTTCTCTTTTATGCGTGTTCGGGAGGGAAGTGAAAGCAGGAAAAGCATGCTAAACCTTTTGTAATCAGAGACCCTTGCTAGAAGTTCTACATTTTGTAACTACGCCATGAGATTCGATGTATAATTCATTGTTAGATGACAAACGTTATTACAATTGACCAATAATTAATATTTTCGTCACCCAACTTCGAGACCTAATTTCCAATAACCGTAAAATCAACGGCTTCGATCTTGTGAAATTTCTGACAAAAGTACAACCCGAAATTTTTCTGTAGTCCTCTCCTTCAAACTGGGTTGGCTACTAGTACGCATTGCTTACTTTAGATGAAGCAATAAACAGCTAACAATCAAGCCAATGTCAGTTAGGTATTTTTGGATTTTTTCTGCCAGCTCTCGCTTATCGATGCTGCGAATTGTCTCCTTTTGTGAAATAAGAGACTCCATCAACTTTACTACCGCAGTACTTCACATTTCCCGAGTTTATCTTCATTGCTATCCTGCACCTCGTTTTCAACTCTCAGCCCATGAGATTTCAATCAATCACCGCTGCTGGCAGTGAACACTGAAGAAAATGCCCGACTCCCAATTTTTTTTTCAACGAGACAACGACGACGACACAAACAGTGCATATCAAGTAAATTTCGCGTGATTCCTAGTACCCCAACGAACATTTCGATCTCACTCAAGGAAAAAAGGCTTATGTATCAGAAAGTGTCACATTGACAAACCTTTAACTGGCTCGTTTGTGCTTCCACTATATTTTCCTTGGAATACCTCCTCTTTAGGTACATCGTCACGTTGAGGAACACATTGAAATTCTCACATTTACGTTACATCAGTTCCACATGGAAAGCGCTGACAAGTAAAAATTTCTCCTTAAGTCAGCCATCAACCATTCTCTCTTTGTTATAATACATTTTTCTCTTCCATTCTCTCACGGAGACAACCATCTACCCATCAACCACCCACTACACAGTCACTCTCTGAAAGGACTTATTGGACTGAGAGTGAGTGAAAAAAAATCCTCTATCTACAGAGGCATGAGACAAAAATTGGCAGGAGCTAGAAATCCCGAATAATTTACTTTACTTGAGAACACCAAGAAAAAAAGAGAGAAAATAGCTGAAAAAAGTGAAGAGCGGAAGAAAAAAAGGGACGGATACGAAATGAGATTGCGAATACATTTTTTGCATGACAAAAGTAAAGTGCAAGAAAGAACAGAGAAAATAGCACGTTCAGAATAAAGGCACAAAGTGTACATAAAGGAAACGAGAAAAAAACTATGAATGTGGTGATGGCATGTGGCTACAAAGACGAGGTTTTCCAAAATTCTTCAAAAGATGAGCTCCTTCCTACCTTTTCGAATGGAGAAAGACTTTTAAAGGGAAATGTAGGGGAGTGAGGTCAGGAGAAAGGGAAACGAGATTGAAACTCAGACAAAATGTGCATACTCACGTACGAAAGGCACGCACAATATACCTACAAATCCATACACTTTCACTTGTTATCCTCATGAACATGTTCCGTTACGTGAAGTTCATACTTTAGAAAGCAACGACAAGAGGACAAGGAGAGCAATGGGTGACACACTGAAACAGGCGTATCCGTCCTTAAAGAAAGTTGGACTGTGTGACTTGTTTTTTTTTCGTCGCTCTTCCAGAGACGCAAGTTTGTGTTTGCTGGAGTGTATTCTGTTACATTCAAATAAACTGGGCCAACAAGAAACAAGCACAAAATTTACCCACGTTCTTGGGAATAAGGAAAGGTAACCTTTTGAAGCAGAGTGCGTGGACGTAAATTTGTTGTGTATACCGTGAAATGTTCGCTTTCTCCTACGCGTGAGTGCAAAATACAAACGTGGTGAAAGTAGGAAAGGGTTTCACTCTCATTACAAGTCTTTACTGCCTCCTCGCTTTTTGCTCGGAGGGCATACTTCGAGTCGTATTTATGCTCTCTACCTTACGACTTCATATGAGCAATCATAGCCTCTTGAAGGTGGAGCTGTGTATAATGATATGCATAGGAGAAAGCAGGAAAAATGGAGAGAAATGCATGGAAGCGTGATTAATTATGAGATGTCAACGAGGACGGATCCTAGAAGCGACTCTTTTTCATCCGATTTCTTCCCCGTTTCTCGGCGGGTGATTAACTGCCTGTCATCTTCTCTCCTTCTTGGCCTTCTTTTTTCTACGCTCGCTTCTTCTAACTTACACATTTTGTGAGGGAAAAATGTATCAGTATATTACGCATACTTGAAAGGTGGATATTAGTTGTAACACATGTACTCCTTTTTAGGTTATTTGTTCATTGCACTTTTTTGCGCTATTTTCAACTGGGAAATAACGGACAAGAGTATAAATACTCAGAGTAGCTTTTTCTACTCTGAACTACTGACATGTTGACTGGAAGCTTTTTCATTTTTACCATTCCTCCCCCCTTTTCCATTTTCCTTTGTGCTATTCCAACTGTTAAGCTAGCGACATGGACAAACACAGGTACATAACATTTTCCAAAAATTCTCCAGAATTCTTATAGAAAATCAGGAGTGAAACAAGGAAAAAAGATGGTTGACATACACTGTGTACATAAAGTAATCAACCTGAGACGTGCCTAACTGACAACGAGGAAGAATAGATAGGGAAGAAGAGACAAGGAGCAGAATAAAATGGGAGAAAAGCCATGAAAAGAACCATCATTCAAAATGGTGGGCTATAATAACTTTGTATAACGACAAGGTAAAGACTAGAACATAAACACTCCCGAAATATATTTGGGTCGCAAAGCTTTTCATGCTGTTTCCATTAAAAGGATTTCTATTTCTCTCCATGTGACTTTTGCATTCCTTTTGCCTTTTAGTGTTCTCTCCACAGGACAAATTATGAATTCCATCCTCATTCCTACAGCAATACAAGTACATACTACGTACTTAAGCGGATTCACTTGGAGTCACTGGGTTTTAACGTACTCTTCATGTCAGTTTTTTTCCAAAAAAAATCTACAAAATATTCCACTGTGAGTCATGTAAAATAAATGCACTTCAGAAAAACTGCCTGGTTTTGAATGTTCTTTTGGAGAGTAATATGCTCGTCAAAATTTGGGAAAGTGGCATATTCAAGACGTTCGTGGTTGGCCGAACTCTCACTCCTTTGGTGACCAAAACAGTTGCCAGGAAAAGATAATTCTACCATTCATTTATTCATTTCAATCGTACCTTCAGGAAAACAAACCTACACACGACACAACTCTCCAAAAAACTGTTTCCTTTAACTTTTAGTAGATGGACAAGATATTAGGATATTACAAATAAAAACATTCAATCCACTTGATATCACGTTATAATTATGTGGATTATAGTTGTATATAAATGTTCCAAAAAATGTGCTCCAGTAGTTATCCAGTGATAACTTATTACAAAGTGTTATATTAACTGTCTACAAAAATTTAGTCCAAGTTACGCATTTAGGTTTAGGCATGTAAATGATGTCTAGTGTCTAACTTCCACTTCCGTCGTTTCCGCCATTTTCTAGGACGTCTCGTTCCATTATTGGATTGGCTTCGGAAAAAGACGCAGAGGAAAATCATGGGAGACATTGAATATTGCCTGAGGCTGATTTGAATCACGAAAAGGCCGGAGCCACAGACACGCTTTCCATTTTTTCGTAGAGAAATTTAGTCGGAATACAGAGGCACAGTTATTTGTTACAGGAGTGAGGGTGGGAAGGGAAGTTTCTTTACCTAGTTTCCTTTCATCTTTTCACTACTACTCTGGTGGCATCATGTTCTGGTGTGCTGGTTCTCGGAATGTGCTACTCATGCCTTTCTAATCTCAGGGGAGGCTTCATTCTGACAATGAGATACAGCATGTACTTTCTCTCCTTCCTTATCTCACTGGTGCAAATTCCTCGTTCCCTCTTTTCCCTTTCAAGGAGCCTCAAAGGGGCTCTACGCATGCATACCTTATCGACTCAAGTGCATTTCAACATTTCGCACCACAACTTCTTTAGAGCTTCTTTCACACATGAAAAGCCAGAATGCCCTTCGTCCAAGACTTCTGAGACGCTCTTTGTAGAGAGTGTGTTTTTATTATTACAATCTTAAAAACGTCCCACTGTGATATGATCGTTGTACTTCAGGGTTTCCGTACCCGTATTATATGAGACGCGAGAATATTTTTTACGAAAAAAAAACAACGCAAACTTTCTCATGTGAGAATTACACATTTAAAATATGACCCTGAGCAACACATAAGAACACTGTTCTCGAAAGGTTTCCTTCTAGGTACCTCTTCCATGAGTCTCGTTTACGAGGTCGTCCACGTCGTGATATTAAAAATTAAAATTGTATTTTGTCTACCAAGTCCAGAAAAGGTGCATTGATGATGTTGTCTGATTATCACAAACAACTAACCATGTTCCATCCTATTTTCAATACAAATATTTATCTACAATCTTGTTTACGACAAGATTTCGTTCAGATTTCAACAGCAGACACAATTTATCAAGATGATGACACAAATTCACCAGAAATAATTGGTTGAGGTAGTAAAGGATTGATGAGGATGACATACGACAAGCAACTAAACGGTAAACTACCAAAGTCCTGGGTGTGGTATATGTACATATCACCGTTTACTA
>JAHZMW010004882.1:0-16507 GCA_027743745.1 Alloscopus bannaensis | reverse complement strand
GCTTTTATTTTTCTTATCAGTTACATGCACAACGTCGGGGCACACTGATCCCCAAATGCGATCCGAGTTCACAGAAATGGACGGGGGTCGAGAGAGCAGGCCCTGCAGACGTGTTTTGGGCTCTGCGCATTTTTTCCGTGGATTGTACATAATTGGAAAGTTGTCCGTCACAGAGATTCCATCGTAGCTGAGGTTTTCTTCGCCTAGATTTGGAAAGCCTTGCAGATTTGGATTAAAGAAATCCATGTACAGTACAGTAAAGCCGTCAACGCTCCCGTTGAAGGGCCCAAGTGATGCGTTTGAATGCATTAGCCAAGCATCATTATCGAGAATGGCATTGGATCCACCGTTGACTTTTTCTTCATCAGGAAGCGGTACCGTTACCCTCTCGGACAAAACGATCTTCTTTAGATTAGCCTTGAGTAACGCAGTCAGATTTTGTAAGTTGGATTCACGATCTTCTTCAGACTCAGAAACTCGGAGATATTCTTCAATGCAATCAGAGTCAAACGGAATTGACTTCGCATTATACGCATTGTCCGGCAAAAGTTTGGAAATGCCGTCGTAAAGTAAGGTGGAGTTCTCTTTCCATCCTACAAAGGTGAACTCCAAGACCCCAATACGGCGGAATGATGGGTTGATGTGAAATACCTTTTGTCTTCTGAATCTACAGATAAACGTGGAACAAGATTGTAAAGATGATATCTGAAGTCGCAAAATAATGTTTTACATGTTTCCTCGATATTTTTCGTATGTTTGTAACGACTAACATGCTTATGTAGTTGAACGTTAATATCTGCCTCTGTAGGTCCTGTGAAAAAGTGAAGATTGATTTCCGGCTCGTCAGTTTCTAAATGAAATAAGATCCCAGGTGCTTGAAGCACTTGCGTTAGCATGGGTGCTTTGGTATCAATCAGAACGCCGTGCCATTTTCGAGAGTTTTCTAGGGACATGTAGAAAGGGAACTCTGCACTTTCAAATCCGTTTACAACTCCATACGTTAACGTGTCGTCTGATGAGCCGTCGCCGCTGCCACCTAATCAGTTTATGAACAAGGAATATATAATATGACTTCATGAACGGTTTGAATTAAAATTTAATTATTAGAATTTAAAAAGATTAGGATGACGCATATCGTTGTAAAGAATGGTACCCTTCAGTCCATAAAAGTAGCGTGTTGGAAGCACAGTGGAAAGCGTGATATTATTATTAGTCGCAATCACGGGACCCAGCCTCGTATCAAAGATAGTTTCACCAGTATCTCGTCTTCCGATCCAAATGTAAAAGTATTTGTCTGCATTGCCCCAATTGACTTCGAATGGAAAATCCGTATTATCGTCGCTTTCCCCGTCACTGGTGGCCCCACGATTTGAGTATTTCTCTGAATTGAACACTTCAACTACAAGGTGATCTTTTGCCTGCCAGTGCGTGAGCACTTTCAAATCTGACATCATTCCTGAATCCTTCTGGTTGCCGGTTGCCTGTATCGTAGTCCATTTCGTTCCATTCACGACCCTTTCTTCACTGCTGGAGACGATATACTGATAAGCTGTTGGGAAGGAGTGGTAACATCGAAAAGGTAGATTTTCGTTGTTTTCCCAGCAGCATAACGCTTTCATACAGTCTTCCTCTGTTTCCCGTTTTCCAGAGTTAATCATACACTGAAACCTGTAGAAGGAAATTCATAAAGCGTGTGAATTATTGATGGCGTCACCAGTGAAAGTCTGGCTAGTATTAAGGAACCTCGCATTGTTGTAGATAAGGCAGCTCCCGTAAATCGTTCTGTTGTCGTCCTTTAGTTTGGTTGCGAATACGATGTAGGGAATGAGAATTCCAATTGTCAACGCTAACACGATGACGTAAAGTATTCGGAAGCGCTTGTCGAACACTAGCCGCTCCCACCATTTCACTTCCCGTCGGTCCAACTCATCTACAAATTTGACATGAGGGATTGTTGAGTTTAGAGGTTTTAAATGACGGCGACCGCCCTTTTTAACGATTAAATCAGTTATTGTAGGCATTCTGACGGATAAGTAATTAAAATCACTGTGGCCAACATTATTGCGTAGGTATTTCCAACGAGCTAAGAATTCTATCTCGGACCAACTCTGCTTTGAACCTTTTTCGCATTTACAATTTATATGAAAGTCTGGTCATGTTTGACTTTTTATCTGAAAACTATGAAATCCAGCTCTGATTTTCTGTTATCCTTGCCAATGTTAAATTCGCAGAGTGTGGGTAATCCACTTAATCCTGGAATAATCCATATCCATTCCAATTCATTGGCATTATCTTTCGTTTAAAATGGGGTTCATATTACATTCCAGCATCCAGTGTGGAAGATGAAGCCCGACTTTCCAAACTGAGTCACGCATTTGTTATCCTATTTTAGAGGTACTTTAATAATCGCGATACTTACCTGAGAATCCAAAGGTGCCATCTGCGTCGATCTTTTCCTGGTACCTTCTAAGATTTTCTTGATCATCGTTTTCCGCTTTCTTGTTGAATAAATCAGAGTACCAAGCCCCCATTTCAGTCTAAATACTTTACTAGCAGTCGGATTTTTAAAGAGATTACTCTAAAATTTTTGTCCACTATGCAATTATATTTTACTGGCTATTTGTCACATTTTACCCTTTAAATTTTAAAAGTACGCTTTCAAATTATTTTGAGTTTTTTGCGGATGAGTTTAACACAACACGATCAATAAGTGTAGCAAAATTGTAAGGATATTTGTGGCTTATCAGCCCCAGCATTGTACGTCAGTGCATTCATATAATATACTATACGAACAATAAAATGTCACCTTTCCAAGCAGATAGTTTATGTTATCTAAATCATTCATCCTGCAGAGATCAACTCTCACGTAATGAATTGTCGTATAAACATCAATACCTTTGCGTTGATTTGTCAATGTCAAAGCTTAATTTTTACTTGGACAGTACGGACGGGGTAGACGCATGATAAGATATCAGAAGTAGATATATCAAATGACGATTGTTCATGCGCGTCAATACAATTCGCCTTTGTTTTACATACCATACAGTGGAGTATTTGCTTTTGTGTGGTGCCTGCCACCGTAGTCATTTCGTTTTAGGCTGTGTATTTTTAAGCGTATATTGTCGCATATTATAGGTATTCAGTGTCATCATCATTAATAAGAATCCCAGAATCTGCATTCCATTCCATTAACGTTTCAATAAATTTTTTGCTACTGCAGAAGCGTATTTATAAGCAGGAATTACTCTGTTGTCCGCTATCAGTTGGATGGATAAAAGTAATGAATACTTATTGTATAATTTGTTTAGTTCATACGGATAAATGACGCATAATTCGGTACAATTGTGGAACATTCTTCAATTTGAGATGAAAGCCGATTTTTTCAATTCCACCACATCTTGGACATACATGCATTTCTGATCAAGTTGCACACTCTTCCTTTTCCGCTTGTTCAGTTCAGCTGCATTTCACGCGTACTTGTGAGGTTTCAGACGATGAGCACTAAAATTGGGAATGCACAACCGTGTGAGCAGCTCAAAATTCCTAAAGTTCTAAAAACAGAACTACCTGCATTTGACATTTGCTCATTCCTCACTCGCTCGGATCATCATCAGCAAACCTTCCTTCTCTGACTCATTTGCGGAGCCCCACACATGTCCCACGTTCCGGTATAAGTTTGAGAAAAGTTCCAAAATTCTCGCCGAGTTTTACAGATGTATGACTTTCCCCACTCGGGCTTTGAGCTCTCTAAATAAGCTTTCTTGCTCATCCACAACATTTCAAACTATATAGAACTCCCAACTTCCTGTTAGTATAAAAACTTGTAATGATAAGATGAGCCTAGGCTGTTTGTTCTTTTAGTAAGTCATCACAAGTGGCCTATATGAACAGCAAGTTCCATTTCGACTCAGAGTTTAGTGAGCTCCAAAACTGTTTCATAATTGACTAGGGAAATATTTCTGTTCGTCATGCACGGCAGGAAATATATAGGCACATACGCACTTTATTGCTGCCAGAGAACTTTATGGTAGAACTGGAGTTAAACATTTTCCCCAGCCTTTTCCCCTTTGTGCCATTCCCAATGCTAATATTTACAGCCCTTTACAACTCCTACAAGTTCGCTAAACGCGCACATGCTACACATCAATTCGTGTAGATTGCTTTGTGCGTTGGGGAATGCCAAAGGGGAAAAGTCCTTTACAACTCCTACAAGTTCGCTAAACGCGCACATGCTACACATCAATTCGTGTAGATTGCTTTGTGCGTTGGGGAATGCCAAAGGAACCGAAATTCGGTGTGCGTGCTCACGTCCACGCGTGAAGCGAGTTCTCACACAACGATCTATCTTAACGTTTCATTGAGGTCTCTTCACATTTCTTCAAGCCTTAAACTCATTTCGTTTCACGTATTTATGGATCTGGCAAACCTTGCCTCGTGTATCCAGTCCCTTCTGAAATCTGCCGAGAAATTCCTTTCTAATTTATTGGAGCCACACACTCTCCATATTATTCTCATTCCCATTACACTTCAGTTTAGGTGGTGGCATGCATTAATAATCTAGGACAAAACGTCAGTTGTATATAGCACCTGCTTTCCGTCTGAATGTAGCCTGCTCTACGACTACAAATCTATAAAGCATAAGATTTTGGGTCAGTCTGCTATAAACAGGCATTATTTTCAAGTAATATTCAAGACAGCCACAGACCTCCACTGAGTGAACAACCGCCGTCATTATGACGGCCGTGGCAGATTATACGATTTTGTGAATAAAAGGAGAAAGGAGAATGAAAAAAATGATTCTCTTCCTGTCGGGAAAGCCTCCCTCCCACCACCACTGTCTAGTAGCACTGTCATCCATCTTTCGGTATTATATGCCTAAGCTCGCTTGCTGATTGATTAATTTATGATTTCCCACACGATGGAATTTGTAGTGAGGAATTTTGATCCAATTTATTTATTCCTTCACGAAAAAGGAAGGGAAACCACTCAACCAAATTCCAATAACCATTTACTTTCATCACGTTATTTTTTCTCGTCAGAACGAGACAAGGGAGTAATACACTCTGGTAAGTGATATGAAGCTCCTGACTGAAGCTCCACACATTCAGCACCGCACAAGGGTCGTATTACACCCTGGATGTAGTTTCGCTCACTGGGGAAATGTCGTTAGGAAGTTGGTTTTTACTGCCAGAATTTTGATAGTGAGTCTCTCTCTCTGATATATCTGATTACTCCATTGTGAATACGAAGAAAATATTTGAAGATATCGAGGTTTTGTGCAGCTAGCCAGGTCACTTAGTCGTCCAGGATGGAGCGGAAGGAAAACTAAAAAAAAAAGAGTTTAGCATAGCATTCAGAGGTCCTGTCTGGACAGATCGATTTGGTTTTTACTTCAGTCATGAAGACGCCGGCAGGAACCCCACCGTTTTTTCTTTCTCTCATGTGCTCAGCCACCAAGTTAAGAAGCATTCAGTCTTGCTTCCAACAGCATTTTTTATATTCTCTGTATGTTGCTTCTGTGGACGCTTTAACACAGCATGAATAATATACATGACATGTTAACTCTCCTTAATTTTTTTTTCCTTTTGCTCCTCTAACCCTCTCCAAGTGAAGTCGAAAGTGGAACGTGCTACATAAGCATAAATCCCCTTTTGGACTCAAAACCACGAGCACTGTGAACATTTATAAGAAATTTCAAGTATTACGCAAAGTGAAAGTTATAGCTTTTACTTCGTGCTCTTTGAACTCTCACGTACATATTTACATATTGCTTAATTTTCTTAGCATTGGCGTTATTCGTGCTTGGCTTTATGCCTTGCAACACGTCTGTTAAAATTCTGTTAAAATTCTGTAAAAAAGCTGCTCACATTTAGAAAATGTTGCTTTTGGACACTGGAAGAAATGGAAAATATTACGAGACACTGAGTTCATTTTTAAACTTTCATGAATATTTATTTCCCAAAATCTACCAACGAACTTACCAAGGACTCATGTTCATGTCGCTGTGTAGTCTAATTCAAAGTTTTTGTATATAGTGCTACACATATTTGAAATATGTATCGTTATGTATCAGAAATACTATATATATACTACTACAAATCCATGTTTGCCTTGATCAACACAGTATATCTAACGTTCTCTTTGCATGCAATTCTCTCTTAGTTTTAACTAAAAACCCAACTGCACTATCTGGCTTTCTCTTTGAAGTATGTGTGTATATTTGTGCATGCATTGCATAAAGTTCTTCTTCCCATTTCAAGTGTATAACACTTAGTCGTGCTGATGGACTGCTTGGTTTTTTCTTGATTTTTCTTTCTCTGGTCATTGTGCACAATGGTACGGTCTTTGTGCATAGAAGTAAGCCAATCTTTGTCCTCTCTCTCATTTTTCCTTCAATTTCATCCCGCTGCAGTAGTTGCTACTATACTTTCTCTCCATATAGCGGAGACATTAGCAGCATTTTTTTCCATAACGAGGATTTTTTTTGTCTCTTCCACAATACATTTGTACAAACATTGATATTATGCTACTTGATAAAAACGATACAAACTCTTTTTTTTCTTCTCAGTTCATTCTACCATATCGCGCCGCATCTCTGTGTCCCAGTCTCCAAAAAAGTTCTTTCTTTATTCTATTTCAGTTGTATCTCAAGCTTTACATTTGCATGAGGATATAGTACAAAGCTTTAAGACAGGACTGGGTAGTAGTGCAGTCGAAAAGCTACTATTACAGGGCTGTTGGCGAAAGTTCTTTTTTATCAAGGCAGACAAGGAGTAGCCGTCATTCTTAGCGGAGTAACTGAATAAAAAAAACTTGCACAGGGGCACACGCTACATAGTAATAATATGGAGTGTACAAGTATACGGCTGGGTTTTGGGTTGTGAGAAGCCGGTGAAAGAGAGTCGTCCTAAAGGACACTCCTTTGGCACACAACCATTTTTCCTGTGCTTTCTGGTCAGATACAGCAGGAGCAGTGACACATGTCAGGCGTTCTCGTTCTGTGATCTTCTGTCTTCAGCGCTGTATTCTGTGTTCTCAGCAGATTGCACAAAAAGAGGAAATACTACAATACGGTACTCCTTTAATTGTGATATTGTGAAGGTTTGCTGTATCGTAATGTAATTAACCAGTCACTAATTCCCCATCAATGCAGAAGAGAGAGCAAACCCGCACAATATGTAATTTTTCTCCCTCTTCAATGAAAACCAATTTTCAACATTGGCTTTGGGTGTGTGGTGTGTTTTTATTTAGTAAGTAATAATAGCCCAGAATTTCTTCTTGAGAGCAACATTTTGCTACTGTAATATGACCGAGTGGATCAACTTTTCAAGAGTGCATGTGACATTTTGTGTCTTCGTCCTCTGTGGTGTGTTTGAAAGTGACCAGTTTCAGTGAAACTTTACGGTGGACGCTGTCTCATTAAAAGGAATTATTTTGGGAGGTCTACGGTCTCTCGTATCTCCATTGTCTATTGCCACAACATAATAACTTTGCTATCACGGCCACACCAGACTCAAAGCTATAAATCCGCTGGTCGAATCTTTATCGCTGTCACTTCGATTCCATTGCTGTACGTATTCGAAACGAGGCTGAGACAAGACCACATGAGAAGAGGGAGTGTGTCCTACGGGTGTGTCGGAGGAGGCGACAGATACAGGGAAACTGTTACTTTGCGTTATTATGCACGAGGGGAAAAGATGTATGCATTAGGAGCGAAACAAGAACATGAGACAGCGAGAGAGAAAGGTAAAACAATATTATGCATTTTTAGTCTGCGCTCTTCACTCGTCAGTTCTTGATTTGGTCACAAAAGATAAATTTGTAACAAATTCAAACCACACAACACAGACACAACGCAGACAAGGCTGATTACCATCAAAGTATAAGAGTTACAACAGCGAGAAGAAAGCCATAAAACTTTGTTCACTTACGCCGTCTCTTTTCATGGATGCACTCTCGTCGCTATAATCTTATATGCTCGTCAAGAAAGTTGTGCCTGAAGAGCAGACGTGTGATTCTCTCGTAACCTTTTCAACTAGACAGTCGCTTAATGTCAATCCATCAGAAGATACTGTAGAGGTAACTTGAAAGCAGAAAGTAAATGTCGAAACGATTCGAAATTCGAATCCACGTTTTTAATAGCAGCGGTGGCCAATGTTCCTGCCTCAAAGAGAAAAGTCATGTGTGCCTATTAAACCCAGCAGGTAACTCCCTATCTTTGGGCACATATGAATGTTAATGTGCAAGCACACGTAACATTAACTAATGATTATGTATTTATACGAGAGGCAAGCTTGTAAATTTGTTCTGCAGTCAGCATCAAACAAATGACGAGGAAAGACGTCTCGTGCTACAGCGGGCTCGTCTCTAGTGACAGCTCTCAAAAAGAAGTTGTTCCTCGTCCCTCATGTAGGTACTTATCCTGTCAAATCGCCATCTCTCTCTAAGAGTCCACGTATAGTTTTAGTAAATAAAGGTGAGAATCTTTTCATGCTAATCAGTCGAGATAAACTCGGAGAGACAGTAGGTATTCTAATTTTATAAATGAAACTGGAATATTGGAAAGACAATGGAGGCAAGAAAGCTGAATAAACTTTAACGTTCTCTCCCTATCAACTCGAGTAGAGACATGCTTACAGGGATCATGCATTAAAATGTAATAATGGTAAATGGTAATACTGGTCCAACTTGAGCGAAACCAAAGCCACAGATCATCAAGACATCCTTGTCTTCAAGACTCATGTTCCTCTCTTTCGCACTCACTGCCACATTGCGAGAAATGAATGGTTTCAGGAACTGTGATGAAACGAGACTGATCAGCCAGCGAGATATAAACACGAAAGGATTCGCTTTTGTGGGAGACAGACGATGAGAACTACTCATCATCGCCGCACACAACGAAGAAACCTCCTTAAGTCCTAGTCCACCGAAACAGCATACACACACATCTCAAAGAGGCAGAGTCAGAGACGTTGAGCCATAAATACAAGAAAGTGTGTGTACGTGTGTGTGTGTAATTCACTTTGTTTCCTCGCACACAACTGAAGACGCCACAAGAGTCGTGATCAATACTGCAAAACTGAATCAAAGGAGCTCATTCAGTTGAAAGAGAAGCCTTTTATATAACACTGAGGCTTCTTTACATGAGCGTGATCCTCTCGTCAAAACATTATTACCAGCAATACTAGCAATATCAATAAAAACGCTCATCTATAATGAATTCGTCATGATCTTCATCCTCCCTTCAACTTGCCAATATTATTATTTCACTGTGAAGTAGGAAAAGAGTTACATACAATAATAGTAGTCAGATTCTTACGAGTGCAAGTCTT
Source organism: Alloscopus bannaensis (assembly GCA_027743745.1). Classification (NCBI taxonomy): domain Eukaryota; kingdom Metazoa; phylum Arthropoda; class Collembola; order Entomobryomorpha; family Entomobryidae; genus Alloscopus; species Alloscopus bannaensis. Next base: position 7,175 of record JAHZMW010004882.1, on the reverse strand, counting down.
TTCTCTGAACGGTGACGTGCTCACATTTGTGATGTATTTTTGTCGCAGGCATAGCAGCTCGTGCAAATCAGACTACAGCAGGACCTCAGAACACTACTGGTGGTCAGCAGACTTGTCGTAGTCAGTCAAACTGTTTTCAATCACCATATTACAGAAAAGGAGCAAACTCTCAGAAATCTCGCTATCTCTCTCAGTTTGTATGTCTCATTTTCAATCAAGCTGTACACGACGAAGAGGTTTCTTTAACGAGACCCATCTCATCGTGTATGAGAGATGCGATATGCAAACATCTGTAATAAATGTGCTCTCCCATCAGTGTGTACTGCTCAGTGTGAGATATAAATATATGCGCATGTGAAAACAATGTCATTCTCAAGACGAATGAACTGAAAAGTCTTTTTGACAAGGTGCTCCAATCCAATACACGGTCGTGTGTGCTCTCCTTAACCAACCACGACAATATGCACGTCTCTCTAGCCGCTTTCTTGTACAAAAGCGTATATCAAAGAGGGTGATGTCTGTGTGCTTGTACAAAAAGGAGGAATTGTGTGGTGTATGTGAGCACACCATTATGATGGTCATCTCTAAAAAGTAATGTGTATGCTTAATAGTTTAAAAAAGTCAGTCTCGTATTAAAAGTGGGGAGAGAGATTGTCGAGGCCGTCTTCTTAAAACGGTGGTGCTCCTCTTCTCCTTTTTCATTCCTTTTCTCCTGTCAGTTGACTTCACCAGAGTTTATTGTAAACTTTATATGCTCACCCTAGTTTCGCAATTTAATTAAAGCGTGCAGGAAAGTCAAAATAGGACGACGACGAAAAGTGACCAATTCACCACACAGGGCCTGTGCGTCCACAACCCTCAACGAGATACACGTACAATAACACCCAAATGTTAATAAAGTTTTGATGTATATTAATGACTCCTTTTTCTTATCCCACCACTTCATCACCAAATGCACACACTCACTAGAGCGCCTCTGCGTGTGTGGTGCAAGTTGCTGTACGAGAACAAGGTCCTCTCGAGCCAGACGACAGTACCATTTTTGCAATTTATATCATTGTCCTAATCTCATCTCGTCAACGAGGGGAGATTTAAGAATAATGACAAATTGTGGTGCGAGAGATTAGCGAAAAGGAAGTTGTTTCTCGTGATATACGATACTTCACATCAGTGCGAAAAAAAATCACATCGCTCATCATGTGCCACCACTCAGCGTTGACTTCATTGGAGCAGCAGAGTGAATATGCGGAAAATGTCCAGTCAGAAGTGAGAAGTAACTGTAACAGCAATAAACATGTCTGAGAAGCCCACACGTGCCTACCACAGATAAAAGATTGTTGAAGGAAGCTGAGGAAAAAGCACAAAAGAAGACCAGCAAAAGGGGTGAGAGCAACGCATACCTTTCTACCTCGCGTTCTCTGTATGTGTTTGTGTCTGTTGTGTGTGGGTATTAAGTCACAACGTTTACATCACCCGTGAGTCATCCCCTTTTCATGATCCTTTTCCTTTTAGTCATCATCACATTTGTGTGCACATACATGCATTAGTTTGTTGTGTGATGAGCGTGAGAGGAAGGGATCATTACTCTTTGATTAGCGACGAGTATACGGCAAGATTTGATGGTTGATTTTTCTCCCTCATGAGCAGACAGGACGACCTTGACGGTTGGCTAAAAGACAATAATGTTCCATGGTCACAAGTGCAAGGTGACATTTTTTCTCTTGGTCTACTACTTCCCCCTCATCTGCATTCTCCTCGCTGGAGAAGGGCTCCAAGTGAGTGACGCTAGTGACTCGTATTTCGGTGCTGGTGGCAGTGGTAGTAGGAACAGTGGAAGCAATGACCGCAGACCTCACTCAGCCATCGGGAGCAGTAGTAGTAGTGGTATTGGTGATGGAGGAAGGGATCCAATGTCGGAGGACTCCCTCCGAAGGGAGTTCATCAAAGTGCAAATCCTCCAACGGCTTGGTCTCAACGAGAAGCCGCACGTCGACATGGCTCACAAGATCTCAAAAGACCTCGTTCTGGAAACCTTGAGACGGACTGAGAACCTCGGCGACTCGCCGTCGTCGACGACAGACGCAACTAGTAGCAGTCACGTTTCTAGTAGTAGTCCCCACAATAGCAGTGCCACCACCACCATCACCACCAACCTACTTGACGAGGAGACAGGCGTGGCCAATTATGCCAAAACTTCGGAAATTATCTCTTTCCCTGATAAAGGCAAGCCTTGATGTTTCTTTTTGTTTGCTTGATGACTCTGTTATCTCGCCTTTCTGTCTTCACTTTTCTCCATATTAGGCTATTAGTCATTATTGCATACTCAGCGTGTGATCCCTTATGCGAAATGCATGCTTGCCTTTCGAGACGCTCGCTTTTGCATTGACAAACGTGTTGCACTCTCACAGACACAATATTACTTCGTGTCAGTGTCAGACTCGCAGACCGCTTCGACACATGGCACAGAGAGTCGCGTTTTCTCTGTCTTTTTGCTAGCGTCTCGTGCTGTCTTCTTGTACTCCACTTTTTGCCTCTCTTTCGATTTTTGAGCCCACTCAATTTTTGAAAAATAAAAATGCAAGGAAGTTTCACTCCAATAATAATGCTTTGGCAGGACGTGTGTACAAGTACTTTTGGTGAACTCCCCGAATTTATGCTTTCATATCCTAACATGAGCAATATGTAACTCTTTTTGTAAATTGTCAAATTTTTCACCCTTTGTCACTCGGCTAATTCTTTAAAAAAGTTGCTAATTCGATCACAAAACATAAGGATACATTCATCTATATGTGCAGACAGGAGTATGTTACAGTTCTTCCATATGCTGTAGATTGAAAATGACTATTCCTGTGGTGTGTGCCTTTTAAACGAAATGGGATTTGTCTTGGAATGCTGAAGGCTCTTGTGTGATCTCTCCATTATATACAAAATACATATGCATGTACATGTATTTGCACAATTTTTGCACTCAAATTGCCACATTATGCAGACGATTCTCGTAGTAAAATTACTTGTCAAAAGGGCGCATGCATATAATAATCTCATTATTATGGATGGGAGGTACTCCCTGATTGCAGCTCTGATAAATTTTTCTTCTAAAGGTAAATGCGATTACTGTGAGATTCTCTCCTTTTCGTATTCAGCGTGTAGAAGCCGGTCGACAAGGCAGTTTTGGAAATGGAATGCTTGCTGCATAGTAATACGCAAGTGTAATCGAAAATTTCCATTTCATGCCGAAAACGCTGTCAAAAGAGCAAAAGCATTGGCTAGAGGGGTGAGATTGTAGAATGCAAACGAGGCGGTTCACACCTGACCGTTTGGTGGAATTTTACTTTTCTTGAAAGGATTTCTAAAGTTTCTAGAACTTGCCGAAGGGAGTATGACACAAATATGCATTAGCTTTAAGTAAAAGTGTTTCGAAGTAATAAAGTGTCTGCTGCACGTGCACAGTGCTGCCAGGCGTTCAAGGAATCCAGCAATTAACGTTGAATAATTAATAATATGTAAAGTTTACCACATCTAGCAAAAGGATAAAATTTGGCTAGCTGCTGTTAATGCACATGTAAAAAAAATATTCATTTAATATGTTTTCAATCAAATTTTAAATGCTCGGCGATACTTTCACTGAAAACCTTGTGTTACTAGGATTTATTTGTGTGGTCAATATAATGCAACACGATCATTATTTATTATTTAGCTTAAAAACAGCAATGTAATGGAACCGGTCAGAACACAGGAAGTAGACATGCATATCAAGTATAGTTACTGCATGCATTCTATGTATAGACCGGTGAGGAAAATTTAGAACGCGTGTAACAACTTCGTAATCAATTAATAGCCGTAATTCACACCAAAGTGTGCACATTTTAGTCAAACCCAATTACGATTGTGCACATATCCAATTCGTTCCATTTTTAATGATTTAGAGTCACCGGCACACATAGCCTTTCTTATCTGGGTAAGGCACATGTTACAAGGAGAAAGGAACTCTTAAATCAACGAAATTCAGTTCATTTTCAATGTTTCCTTTTTGAACATAACCCAGAAACACGTCGAACATGGGCAATAAACACAACGTGCAGACTCACTGCCGTCACTGCACCTCGTGATTTATACTCGAAACGTCAAGTGCTACCAAACGGCTGTGTGTGATTAGATGTTTGCATGCAACTTCGAGATACATAATATGCAATATGTGCCAAAGTAATTACATCCTTTCTTACTCGTAGGTCAACATAACGGCCACGGCCACGCTGTCTGCAAAGCCTTTAGGTCCTTGTGCGTATGTTCACCAAAACTCTCTCACACACATCAACTCCGACTGCTCTGCCCAGATTAAATGGACTCTTTTACCTTTCCGTCTCTCAGCTCTGACTCATAATATTTTGACGTGAGGGCAGTCGCAGTCTACTTTCATCTCACACCGGCATGGAAAATCTGTTTCATTATCAACATGTAAAAGTGTCAAATGAAACTTGCAAGCATCGTATCTCCAACTCGTTTCCTACTTGAGAGGATAGCCTTTTTGGAAATTATGCACAAGCTTACAATTCCTTCCACAAAAGAAACTCCTCGAGAATCTGAGGAGCTCCCCGTAGTCCCCAATGATGAGTGAAAAGACGGCAACAGCACAAAAGTCATTGTCGCTTTTATGCGGTGGAAAATGGGTTGACTCAACTTTTATATGCAAATTAGTTGCAAGCTAATATCGTGCAGAGCTCACGTCAGGGGTTCACAATGGTTGACGAACCGCTCTGCTCTCGGACATTCGTCCAATCTTCGAGTTAGACAGAAACACGATGATGATCAAAGGGACAAACTGACAAATTGTATTCACATTAAAATTTATTATTCACAAATTAGAACATTTAAATACAAACCGGCAACTAAACTAATAGGCAGTTTTTTTCTCTCTCTGGTAATGAATACGTTAAAAAGTTGAGTCGGATGAGTGCGCGGACGACAGGTTATAGCTCTTTCCTTACTGATGCCGCTCTGTTTAACAAACAGTGATTTTCCTCCTTTCAAACGTGTTGTGTTTAGGAGATCGTAGCTATCGCAGAATTTCATAAGCAGGTATATGCATGCATAAGTAATGTGATGGGTTTCTCTACTCTTGCCGGGGTGGCCTGCATTTCTGATTTAAAAACCAGTTCGACCCTTTCTTATAATTCACTTGCACACACACAAACCTCAGAGGAAAGAGTTATATTTTTAGGCGGTAGGCATATAAAAATGTCTAGACTACTACGGGGCTGGTCAATCAAACACAATTTTTGGGTCTCCGCACGCCGCATGCTCTCTCAGTTGTGTTTTTTTTGACTGCATTCATTATGCCAACTGAAAAGGTAAATTGTAAAATTATCTCGAAGCGATTCTCCTATTAATTTATTTGGGAGGTGTAATTTATTACAAATATTAAAGAATGAATTTATAATTGTTTTGATTTTCCTTCGTTCCTGGAAGTCTCACACTTCACCTCCCAATTTGCATCTTTCTCGCTGTTTTATATTATATACGTGTATTTTTATATTCCAAATCTCATCATGTGACAACTTGGATTTTGATTTAGAAAGTTTGCGAAACGTAAAAGACATCACAAAATGCAGAAAATGTAGATAAGAATCGCCTTGTAATGTGGTGTTGTGTCTCCCTTGTTTCTTGCTCCATAAACACCTTTTTGGGCAGGAGTTACAAGAGTGAGCTGCTAAAGAATACGTTGTTTGACCCAATAGACAGATTTACCATGTTGATCTTTTTACTGCTGCACTGCACCCCAAATGCATCACTTGATGGGATTCAGTTCAGTTAATAAGACTTCTCCTCAGTTCCATATTATGTTCATACCTGTAATGAAAACGAAACACGATCGTATAAAATGTCACGCTGCATATCACACACTTGATAAGAGCGAAGATGGCATTCAAGAACAAGGGTTTCTCTCAACTTTTATTACCTTCTGATTTTTTATTTCTAAACGGGCTCTTCTAAATCCATCGGCGCGACGCTAGTAATAAATCACGGACTGACCTTTTCTACGAGAGCACATTAACATAGCGCTCGGCTACACAAAGTAGTTCCAGACGGCGAGAAATCAGTTGGTTTCATGCAGGAATCATGAGCTATGGGCTAAATGAGAGATAATTCGCCGAGATAATGCAGTTGACGTGCTACGTTCTGTGTGGAGTACGTGTGTCTCGAGAAACATAGTCGCCCATGTGTTGATACAACTCGTTGAACTCTGGTCGTTCATAACATCTTTTCTAGTCATGCTGTTGATACTATGTGCCCTCTCTGCACATTGCTTTCTTAACCTTTTTGCCCTGCGGTTACGTTGCAGTTCAAGACTAATTGTGAGCAAATTAATTGGATTAGTAGTGACACTCGGTATTCACTTGTATGAGTGTTTGTTGCATAACAAACCTATTCTGAAAAGTCATTGAATTATGCTACTTCGTAGAACTAATAAAGCTACTCCTTCCCTCCTCACATTTAGAAGTTTCGTCTAAAATGTGAGATGCCCGTTTATCCGTTTATAATCGATTGAATTAATTAAGTGTGTATGTATTGCATACCCGTGGTTTGCGATGGATAGCGTGTTGTTTAATGTTTAGAGTTATAAGCATTCTTCCCTTTACAGGAGAAGCCTTTTGCTATTTTGTCGGTTGTCAGTCTTACAGTAATTTATTACGGATAATTGCAACTGTTACCCTAAAACTGCACTAATCTCACGAAAGAGCGAGTTTTTTGCTTTAATTCTGCAAACTGCCAACTAAACCTTCTACTCCTGCCTAAACGTGTATTTTAATCAATTGGGCAAAACTTAGTACAGCTTGTATGTAAAGTTTTTAGTAACTCTATTATTTGCCTATCAATACATGTAGCAATCAGGAAATGAAATTGTCTTTTGTCTATTGCTACTTATGGCAGGACCAGTCTTAAACGGACACAATCTACTGACTTTCTCATACGCTGGTAGTCAAGCCTTTGGGGTAGGCGTGCGAGTTAAGAAAGCACATCTTTGGGTGAAACTGGATTACAGGTCATCCATCGGACGACATTTCGGACACCTTCTAGCACCGAAAGGAATCACGCTGTATGTCTTCCAAGTTCCTGGGAACTTCTCTACTCACTCATCCCAGAGTCACCAAACGGTTCATCTCAACCCAGAGGTG
>JAHZMW010004881.1:0-10913 GCA_027743745.1 Alloscopus bannaensis | reverse complement strand
ATGCACTCCAACCCATATATCGTCCTTTTATACGATCATGTGAAGTTGCATTGTGCATGTACAAGGAATCCCGTGCTTGTTTCTCAGTACGAGAGAGAGCGTCGTGTGTGCCACTCACTTCGTCTCTCTCTCCGATCTATTAATAGCTTCAAGGCAACAATAACAAGAGAAAGCAAGGGAGGGCTTCGTGTGTTCGCCAAGTGAGAATCGTGGCGACAAGGCACCACCGCACTTTCTCTCCCTCCACCAACTCAGTGAACTCTTCTCTCGCCCTTCCTTTTTTATGAATGGGTGCCTAACAACGTTCTCCCTCAATTGCCACCCTTTATCGAGACGATTTTTTTCACAAAAAAAATGCAAATCTTCTGAGCACACTGACGTACTCAGAAATGGGTTGGAGAGGTTGAATGAAAAGTTTGAGATGAGCATGAGGTGACAATGGACCGACAAAAGAGTTGACAGGGGGAAACGCGACTTTTGTCAACCGCTCATTCATCATTCATTCCGCAGACAATGAGGACATCTCCCAAACCTTGTTTCCCCAAAGTTTTCCGAGACTCCAACCAGCTTGTGATGATGTCAGCCAGAATTTCCCACTGAACAAATGATCAAAACTGGTGCATTAACGCGGTGAAGCAGAACATTTCTCCGTGTGTGCGGTGCATTACATTTTCACACATCCGCATCGCAATTATCCGCACACCAGAGAGAAATCTCATAATTAGCCCAACGCCCAGTCCGCCCAATTACCAATCTTCGCTCATATTCCACCGTGAGATACTCAAATGAAATGTGAGCAGAGTGTAAAAGTTAATGAGCACAAAAAAAAGACGATGATCGGGCGGAGAGCGCACTTTCACTTTATTGTGTGTGTGCTCATTTTGAGTCGGAGAATCTTTCACCCGTATTTCCAGTAGCTGACATCGGGCATCGTGATGAGTCGTGGTGGAATATGCACAGGAAATGAAGGGAAGCCAGAGGCAATCATCATTTTCTTTTGGACACACACGACACATCAAGAACGAAAGCTGTGCACAACGCTTGTGCTCACCTTTTCATCTCTTTGATTAGGATACAGGGAGAAAGTTTGGTGATGCAGTGTTTCTTTTCTGACAGCACAGAGATGGGATGATGTGTGCTTTCTCCAGCTGTCCGCTCTCCCTTTCGCTCACTTTGGCACAGACAAACGTCGGCCCCTTTTATTATCATTATGATGAAACAACCACTCATTTATCTCTCCCGTCTTTGATGACGACAGTGTGTGTGTGATGTGAGGCTGTGATGAGAACACGGAGAGAACACACGAATGAAAACATGAAAGGTGAGCTCTAAAAAAAACTTAAGTGTGCCACAGGACAGGGAGAAAGTAGAGGAATTTTTTTGTTGAGCGAGGTGTATTACGATAATGATCCACCATCTGCCTACCCTGTCCCTACGTACATCTGCTTGTTATCATTATGCACACGTATAACAAGGGAGAAAGTAGGTTGCACACATCGCTCATGCAGACATGTATATATTTTGTGTCGACAAAAGGCAAGGTTGAAGGTTGCTTCTCGAAGTTGTTCTTTTTTCCTCGAGGCTTGGGTACAATGTTAAAAAAGTGGAAAGGGAGCCTTTGTGTTTGCAGATGCTCGTCCCAAGAGCAACAACTTTCTCTCTGGCTTTCTCTCAAGTCCCCCTCTGACTCGGCCTTTTGTCTCGTTGTGTTTGTGTCAAGTATACAGAGTGAATTTAGAGTTTTCCTTTGAATGAATGAAACAATTAGGGAGAGAACAACTCGTTTCGCTTGGCAGCTCAACGGGATTGAAATGAGGGCTCATCAAGTGCTCACTACAACCATATTATAAAGAGAAAATGTACTTTTTTTTGAGTGCACACTCTCGAACTGTAAATGTGCACTTTCGACATTTTGCCCTGTATGCTCACACACAGTTGCAGAACACAATGTTTTGGATATATGCATATAAGTGACATGGCGCTGGAAAAAAGGTCGCACATGGATCGCGTGTTCCAGCAGCTCACTTAGTGAATGAAAGAGTCTCCGGAGAAAATGTGTGTGTAGGCGGCAACGAACGAGGGAAGTTCACCTTATTAGCAGGAGCGAAAATGTGAGTCTCTCGCATCGTCAACCTTTTTTATTCATCAACAAATGAGTTTTGTACACTTTCACTTCGCCGAATTGATGTTCCTCCGAAATTCAAACGATTTTCAGATTACAACGGAGAGTTGTAGCGAGGCGGAAAAAAGTGAGGCGCGTGTTGTGAGCATTACACCACGCCAGAGTGGAGAAAGGGAAAATATATTTTGTAAAGCATCTTAAATGTGTGCCTGATGGGTGTCCTCATTTGCTCCTTATTTTCGAGGGTAATGAAGAGGAAGAGAAAGTTGGAAAGCTTGTTAGGAGAGTAATGATATTTGAGAATATTATTAAAGTTATTTTTTTTGCACAAGGTTTCCTCGTAATTACTCAATCCTTCTTTGCTCAATCCCATTTATTTGGGATAACCTTCGAAATTTAATTAACAATTCGAAAGGGGCAAAGGGGCTTGCTCAATTTCACTTGTGATGATCTCATTACTTTACGTCTTGTGTAATCAGTGTTATTTCGGATCCAGTGAGGTGGACGAATTTTCCATGATTAGTCATCAGAAGAGTGACGATTTACAAAGTGTTCGTTAGCCTCGACTTCAGCGCCCACGTTTTGACATTCAGTCGACTTTTTCCTAGGAAAAAAAATATGCAAGACCAAATCCGATGAGTGTAAGGAAATATTCTCATAAATTGCCTGGAGCTCAGTGCCAAGCCAAATATTAGCCACACACAAACACTTTCAAGTGGAGGCGGATATGCCCGAAGAGTTTGATTTCGCCTACAATCTCATCATCCTTCAAAGCTCGCTTATTTACAAAAGGCAATTTCTATTCTGATTGCTTATTATTATTGTGAGCTCTAAATTTTATTTACCTTTTTCTTCGGATTTTCCTCGAGTGGACAAAGAGAGATTCAGGTATGAGCTTTTGAAGGGATGGACAAGAGCGTTGTGATTATGAGTGAAAGTCGCTTGACGGTGGACAGCAACAGGAACTCTGTTCTCAGAATGAGCGAGATGTGCTTTCCCCGAGGGAATCGCACTTCTGTCAAAGTAGAGACCAGTCCAATTTTTTTTTTGGCTAACCGAGTGCACGGTTCCGGCAGGCACTTTCACTCTAAAAAAAAATGAGAAAGAAATGAGCTCACTTGTTTCTGAGCGTCAACCGCAAAACCTGAGATGTGGACCAGGAAGCCAAAAGACGACGCACTAACAAGTGCATACGACTTTCTTTTTTTGCAGATTTATTCCCTCTTCAGACCAAAAAAGAGAAAACAGATCGAAAAGTGAAAGCAAATCACTTTCTCATACTGCGCATTATATTTTGTAGCACTGCGCACCATTTTTTTATGTTTGCCTTTGTGGAAGGAATTGGGGAAATTGCAAATTGCATGTGAGCACACAGACACACTTCGTTTTCGACTTTTAAGTCCGCATGAAATTAGATTTGGGAACGCGACAGGCTCAATCTTCTTCCTTTGCCCTTTCCCACTTTCTCCGCTTGCGTCACCAAATATGGTTATATTTTCTCCAACGGTTCAAACACACCGCAATAGTTAACCCAGAAACGCCGTTTCCGAGACAAGTGAAAGCGAAAAATCTGCGATGTGTGTTCCACATTTGTATTGAATTGTGTGTACAGCAAAAACATGACAGTCGTTGACTGTCTGACAAGGCATAAAATTCAGATGACGGGAAAAAGATGAGATGACATTGTACCACCTCGCTTTCACTTCGGGTAAAAATCTGGTATGCCATCAGTTTGAACGCATCGATTGGCATCCCACTGTGTCCTCGGGTAGGAAGTGAACACAGTTTTTTGATTAGTCACGACCTTCATTCATTGTATCAATTACGCAGCGAGAGCATGAGTGAGCATACCAAGTGCAACTTGTTTTACCCTGACTCACATTGCAAAACGTTTGAGTAGGTCGAGAGAAAGTGTGACTGTATCACAACATTCATTCATTTCATAGGTATCGCATACATGCTTTCACCCATTGTGTTTCAAGTCCCAGTCAAAGCATCTATAAGAGAAAGGAAAAAGAACAGCCTTACTTCGGGATATGTGCAACTTTCCAAGATGTCCTGAGTTCACTCTGATCCTCTCTTTTGATTATGCTGCAACACCGAGTCAGAGCAATGTAATGCGCTTACAGAGAGAAAGCGACTCGTTCCTACTTGGGATAGGGAGACAAGAAAAAATAGAGTTGCCAACTTTGTTACAGACTTATTTACTTTTGTTTTCTCTGACGGCCAGAGAGCGCAAGAGAGAGGACTAACTGGAACTGGAAAGTGGCTGGAAACAAGCGAATTCACGAAGCCTCGTCGTCGACGACATTTCATGCTCACAACAGATAGGCTTCGTACAGATACATCCAAAACCGAGTATACGAGGGAAAGCAGAGAAAGCATATACACAAGGAGGAAAAAGTACTGCAGAGTTTCGCCAAGGAAAAAAAACTTTCGCAGAGAAAAAGGAGAAAGCTCTCCGTGTGAGAGAAAGCATATCTGGTGAACACCGACGAGAACAGCAACCAGAAGAAGGACCATGTAACTGTGAGTGTAATACAAGTTTTTTTTCTGAGTGCGGGGGCGATCCGGATTATCATTTCCGTCGACGAGCGAACACCATACTAGAGCTAGTTGTTGGAACGACGAGCGAACAAGGGAAAACATTCAGGATTTTGCGTTACAGCTCTACACTGTCGTAGAAGAGCGAGTTTTTCTTTGGTGTACTAATATATTGACGTGGTTCTCCGGAGCAACTTGTTCTCCAAGGCGCTCCTTTCTCCATGTTGGAGCACGTAAGATATGGTCGTACACTTTTTTCGAGACTCTCATGACCAGGCTGCGTGAGCACGAAAGCAGGCTTTATTACTCACTGCTCCACTCTCCAGCCCGATTACATGCCTGTTGGCATTCATACAGCTCACTTCTCTCTCAAGCGCGTGACACGCTCTTTGTCTTCTCGGGAACGCATCGCGGAGCTCAGCTCGACAATATACACAAAGTGAAAGCAGCAATTTGCTAGGGGAAAGAAACAAAGAGAGAGAGAGTGAAAGCCGAAAAAAATTGTTGGAGTTGTTAAAATCCAGTTGACTCAATAAGGAAATCAAGGTGATTCTCTAAAAATAAAAACGGAATAGAGTGTGTGATATTGTTGTGGAGGCCAGCAGGAGCTCGCCGACAGTGACAAAAGTAATTTTGAGTGTGCTTCTGTGTGTGGAAACAGTGTTTTGAGGAAGAGACACACCGGTCTCCTGTGGAGAAAGTGGACACGTTGTTCCTCATTATTCTGTTATTAGTTTTACGCTGGGGAAAGTGAGGAAAATTGGGGAGATCCATCAACACGTTTTTTGCATACGGATGAAGGAGTTAATATAGAGCGGATATTACGTGAGAAAAGTCACAAAAAAGTAAGTCATTCGTCTCCTTCATGGTAGACACGACTAGAGCATTTTCACAGTGCTTCGTTGTCAGAGAGGTGGAATGTGGAACACTTGACAGCGACTTGGAGAAAGCAAAGAGGAATGTCAGTGTGCTGAGGTGGTGTGTGTGGTGTGAAATCTTGGGATTTTGTGAGACAGATTACAGACAGCGACGTATATAACAAGATCAAGTGACGCTTATGAAATTTCGTTAAAAGAAGACACACCTCGACATGACCCAAATGACCACCTCCCACCGTCGTCACTGTGGACTGTTGTGCTCAGACGGAGGTTGCTCGGTGCGTCACCGGGACTGAGACTTGAAAAGTGAAGGATTCGGAGCGGAATTGTGGTTATCCCGGTAAAGATAAGGTAATAACTCTTTTGACTGTTTAGAGCGGTAGAGAGATGGACATGTCGAGCATTCGGAGAATGAGGTTGCCAAGGCTGACAGTGGTGGAGATGAGCGTGGGACTTGCCGCCCTGCTCGTGCTGATGGGGAGCAGCTCGGCCTTCCGACTCGAGGGTGATGGTGGCCACAGAGGCTCAGCTCCAAATTCTGCCCCTTCCGTTGTCTCTTCAGCGTCATCAGCGTCAGCCCCTTCCTCGTCAGTATCAGGATCAGGTGTTAGCGCGGTTAGTAAAAGGTCTCTTTCATCATCGTCAGCAGCATCATCAGCAGCATCATCATCAAATTCAGCATCATCATTATCAGGTTCGTCGAGTGCGTCAGCTCAGGACGCCAGCTTCCGTCGTCACGAGAATAGTATTCTGAGAAATGTAGGGTGGTCCGGGAAGGGGATGTGGGGCTTTCTCCCCGCCGACAAGAAACATCCCGTTGCCACCGCCAACCTCCACTCGCAGTCGTTCCCCTCCAGTTCCTCCTCCTCATACCCGAAGAAAGCATCATCAGACAGCGCAGTCGTGTCTAAGAAGTCTGCTCCTAGTGACCTGTTCCTTGACCCCGTGACGCTGGAGGAGAGCGGAGCCCTCCCCTTCTTCGGACATCGTCGCGAGACCGGTGGCGAAGTCGAGGCTCCTCTCGGATTCCAACAGGCCTCCGGCTCAGCTCCTTTCCAAGGGAAGGAGGGTGAAAGCAGCAGGAGGCCAACACCACCTCCGCGCTCTCACTACATGTTGCAGCCACCGACGAGGATAGAGCCTCCGCTCGGCAACGACGTCGACGACGAGTTGCTGGAAAATGAAATTCTCGAGGCGGGCGGTGACGACGAGGTGCTCCTTCCCGAGCGGGATGAGCGCACCAGCAGTTCTTGGACGAACCACCTGAAGCGATCCTCCACCTCGGGCGTTGTCCACAGATCATCCTCAGATATGCATAAGCGGACGAGAAGTTACGACATACCTCAAATCGGTACGTGACTCACTTTCACTAAGCTTTCTCGCTAAACCTCTCAAACAGCACGCGCTTCGCTTTCAGATAATACGGCTTCATTTAATAAGGCGGCTCTGGTAAGTGGCACCCTTTTCAACTTCTCGCTAATGAGGGCCAGGTGGAAGTAAGATTTGCCGAAGACACTTCCAACATACTAATTATGCAAAAAAAACAGGATACCACTCATAACTTTCTCTGAAAGAAATCGTGATGATGAGAAGAGCCTGTTTTTTCCGTTCCCATTCATCTCACGCAAGGAGAGCGTGGGCAAAGAAAATAAACAAGGTTCATCTCTTCAGACGTAAGCAGAGAGGAAAAAAAATCGGGAGATGGAGAGAAAGTTGAAAAAATGAAAGGAACTTCATTGTTTACTCAAGATAACTGTATTTTCCCTTTCTTTTTGTGTTTCTACCATTATTCAAACTTTATTTATTTGGTCAGGCCTGTTACATAAGCGTTTCGCTGACTCGCTCAATTTTCCCCAAGGAGAAAAGAGAAAGCAAACGTATTGAGTGTGTTGTTGCGAAGCTCATTCATAAATCATCGGATGAGTCGGATGATGGTTGTGTGTGGAGCACATTAAGTTTTTTGTTTGACTGGCGCGTTGATGAGATGTTTACTTCGTATGACGAACATCGAGAGAGAAAGCTGTGCGAGGGTACGTGTGTGTTTGCTTTCGATTAACCGCGAAAGACGTCAACAGGAGGAGAGTCGTCGTCCTCAAGTTCATCCTCGACGTACGCATGATATTTCTATTTTTTGAGGTGGAGAAAGGTAACTCGAGATGAATGGAAACGTGGGAACAACAGAGCGTTAACGCACAACGGTCGTTGTCTCGAGTTACTTGTCAACTTTTCCTGTGTCTAGGGACAAGGGGTGAAAGCAGATGAGAGGCTGTATAAAAAAAGGGAACAATGGCGCAGGGGAATGACATGAGGAAGCGGAGTTCTATAAGTTTCGACGATCAGCATGATTGCTTGTCGCAAAGAGATGCGATACGAAGCAATTAAAATGTTCTATTTTTTGAGGTGGAGAAAGGTAACTCGAGAGCGATGAATGGGGAACAACAATGGAAACGTGGGAACAACAGAGCGTCAACGCACAACGGTCGTTGTCTCGAGTTACTTGTCAACTTTTCCTGTGTCTAGGGACAAGGGGTGAAAGCAGAGGAGAGGCTGTATAAAAAAGGGAACAATGGCGCAGGGGAATGACATGAGGAAGCGGAGTTCTATAAGTTTCGACGATCAGCATGATTGCTTGTCGCAAAGAGATGCGATACGAAGCAATTAAAATGTGATGATCTCAGACTACTCACATTCCCCTCAATGACGAATGAGGAAAAGCGTTTCGACTTTCTCTTGGTTGTGTACGAGTTGAGAGAAAGTCATTGCTCACTGCAATTTCCATAATGATGTGCTCCCTTTCCCCTTGTTTTGCATTCTGGTGTTGAGCTCATGAAATAATAGGCGGAATGCTGATTTCGGGGCGACGCTGAGAATTGGAAGTAATAAAATTGGAGCTTATATATGCAAGCGAAATTTAACGAGCATCAGGTTGCTCCTGTTGGTGTGGCTCTTCTGATTACCATCATCATTACCATCCTTCTCTCTCTGCTTTCTCTCAACCTTCCTCACATCCTGAGCACACTCTCGTCTCACTTGGCCCCACACTCCTCTGCCGGCTTTCGCCAAGGTTCTGTGTTTTCTCATGCTTTCTCTCTTTTGTGTATCATTTTCTTTGTGAAGCGTTGTTCACAAAGTGAGAAATGTGCGAACATGACAAAACTTTCTTTTTTTGTCTGTAAAACGGAAGTGCGAGCCGACTTTTGTGTGCATTTTTTTTCTTCCCTAAAAGGAGACGTGGAACGGCTTTCCCCAGTTACAATGAATGCGTAATGCGGAGTGTAAATGTGTTTTTGCACTACTCCAGCTCGTACTGCGGTGTAATACCTCAGAAGATGTGTTGCGTTCCAAAGTTGCAGCGACATAACCACTTGTTCCAAGACCACACACTCTTTTCAGAATACAGGAAAACAGGAGGTTGGTGGACTAATGGCAACATTAATATTTCAATTAACGCTCATTTTACTGGTTGCCACCTTTCTCTCACTTTCTCCATTGGCTAGGCGAGGTCATCAAAATATGGTGGAGGTGGTAGTAGCAACGAATAATTACATTAATATTTCAATTAACGCTCATTTTACTGGTTGCCACCTTTCTCTCACTTTCTCCATTGGCTAGGCGAGGTCATCAGAATATGGTGGAGGTGGTAGTAGCAACGAATAATAGTTCTTGTGTTTTGTTAGGCTTTTTTAAACATGAGAGCGGCTCCTGCTGTCAACTCTGTGCAAAAGTGTGCAAACCCTCGCAATATTTTTATTTGGCTTCCTTTGCAAATTGCGTCCACTTTCGAGGACAATGTGTAGTGCAAAGGAACATCATTAATTTCCCACTTACTCTCACACGCTGCATAATAATAATTTGCTGGAGAAGTGCCAATCAAACTAAAGAGCCCATCTTGCCGACTCCATTTATGTGAAGCACACAACTTTCACTGTGTTTCACGTGTGCGTGAGTCTCCAAAGGTCAGAGGTTGTCGAGAGGGGCGTGATGGCGAGCGACAATTTATTGAGCAATTAGACCAGCCACACAGACAATACAGGAATTTTTGTGGTGTACGCTCGCGTGACTCGTAACATTGATCATCTCACCGGAGAAAGGAGCTCAAAGACAACTCGAGCTCGAATCGTCAACAAAATCCATACACAAAATTATACATGTGACCACCTCCTGAGTTTGGGACGACTTTCACTGTCATTTTCGAAAGTGGTTCCTTACTTTCTCTCATTGTAATTTCTCCCCGTCTTGTCGAGTTTGTGTACCTGTAAAGAACACGTAGACAGGAAAAGCCTCAACTCGTAAAAAGTCGTAATCACTCTCTTCACATCCTCCCCCCAACAAAAAACTTGGAGAAAAGTAATGAACGTTTTGTAACGAAAAGTTTGGAAAGCTCCAGGGAATTTCTCGGGCTTACTTCCACCTCTGCTTGGATCACGCACGCAGAGATTCCATGATTTCGCCAGACTTTCTTCTGATGACTGCTCAAAAAACGGGATTTTTTTTCAGTCACGTCCTCCCAACTCATAATCGTAGCTTTCTCCTTCATTGAGCATCCTCCTCCACCTCCTCCTGTGTGTCCCTTTAATTACTTCAAAGAGTACATTACGCATCCATAAAATCGACGAAAAAAAAACGTAGCAAAAGAAAGTATAGTAATTGCAGTAAGTTTGGTTTTGTGTGGGTCGCTTTCACCGTGAGTGATGGTTTATACTCTGCTTGTTGCTTTTAGTGAAAACACGCGTCCTTCCTTTCCACCACGACGAATTTAGCTTTGGTCTTCATTAATAATTAAGGGCTAGCTAGTGACTCGTGAAAACAGAGAAAGCTATAGGTGAAAGCAGCGTACAACTACGCATGTATACATTCATGTGACAACATTCGAGTGCGCACATTGTGTTCATGAAGCGAAAGCTTGTGTAATTGAAAGTTGAAATTTGTTCGAGCCTTTTGTCTCTTGAACTTTTAAGCTCACACACGAAGCGACACACACTCTTAGCTTTACCGTGTCCGTTTTTCTGTTGGTTTAGCTCCACCATCGGTTTGCACGACACTACACCGTCACCGTCCTCCTGGATGACGTCATTTGTCTACGGAAAATTACACAGGACAAAAAATTGTTGGAGCACTTTCGTTATAAATTTTGAAGGGAAGGACTAGCGTGTATTTTCGTGAAGACGATGTTTTTTATTGTGATTGCCGAACCATTTTTTTTCGTATTCGCCGATTTCAATTTGAAAATGAGCTCAAAGTGGTTTTCGGTTATTAGCGATGGATCCGAAAACTGGTTGTGTATAAGCTATTTCAGTCGGACTGTCGTCATCATACACGAGTTTGTGTATGTCACCGTTCTTGCTTTCTCTGTGTCGACATGAGCGAGC
>JAHZMW010004880.1:0-12209 GCA_027743745.1 Alloscopus bannaensis | reverse complement strand
GTGAAAAGTGCTTGCTTTGAAGAGGATCGTTGTGAGCCACGATTGGGAAATAGTGGTTACATTCCAACGAAGGTTAGCCTAATAACGTAAAAACTGATGTGCTATTACGTTGCAGGTTTTCTGATCTTAGAGCTAGATTATTTCCTATGAGATGTGTTGTGATTAGAATGGCAATCATTTGCGAGACATTTTATGGGAAATCATTTTACTTTAAATTAGGGAGAATCTAACAGTATAATTTTAAATATATTTATGTAACACTTTTGGTGTGTTGTAATTAGTGGATAGATCCAGGGGTCCTCCCTCCAGGATGCGCCAGCCACCGTCTACGAGACGATCCAAACGGCGATTTTGGTAATTTAGTCAATATCCGCTTCGTAATATCAAACGGGGTTCTTATTTTTTATAGATGGGCCAATCCTTTCATGTAATTTATGCATTGAAACAAATTCAATGAACGTATTTTTTTCTCAGGCTTGTTTAAGTGCTCCACGCCAGGAATTGCTCACTATCAGCCTTACCTTCTTAATCGGGGAAATATATGTAAGTATGTAACAGACTCATTGCGTGCGAACATCAACTAAAAAGAGTGAAAATACTTAATTTGTCGAGTCTCTTGCTAAACGTAATAGGAGTCATGTCTTTTCAATCATACATTTTTGTTGCTTACAAAAAGTGAACCACTTTAAAAAGCGATTATATGAAAAATATTTATCACAACAAAACCCAACTCTTGTTTTTACAAACTTTTTTTTTGCAGTTCTCGATTTCGAGAAGACTCCACCTTCCGAGATGATTCTCACCTTGCAACGAATCAGTCCTGAAGCTCCTTCACTGGTTGGCGAGTCCGTTACTTTTCATTGTAATAGCACGAGATTTTACTTCTCATACGGAATTCGTTGGGGTTGGGAAAAGCTTGATGGAGAGATTGACTTCGTCGATGATTGTAAGTAGCAAAAAAATCAGTGTGGTGCATGACATGACATTATTTTTACTGACACTACTAGTGCAAAATGAACCTCGCTTGAAAATATCGTCACGTTCACATAATACACTTTGATGGTCATCATCATAATAAATGAAGTGGCAGTAGGCCACAGTCCATTCTTGACGAGGAAAATCAAGAAGAAAAAAGACTACAAAAAGTGGCTCATATATTTCGGATATGGCAGTGTGTAATTGTATCGAAAATCTAAGCAAAAAAATGAGTTGCGGATTTTTGACGAATGCGTCCACTTCTCTCTTTCCCAGTGTACTTTTCTTTGGTATCTGGGGTTTAAAAGTCAATCTACCTTCACTACTGACTTGGTTTGGTGCAGCGTCTAGTAATCCTACTTTCTCGTTTTTTCTCAGGTTAATCACTCGGTTAGTAAAAGGAACCAACGACGAATTTGCTTTTGAGTTACGTGTGCTCACCATATACATCCACATAATAAGCCGCATATAAATTCCTTTGTTGCAAAAAAGGGTTTCATAAATTAACGTTGTTCATCATTCCGTCCTTGTATCGAGTAGACGAGAGAGAGTTTAGCCGGAGACTCTAGTCCGAAAAGTAAACGGTGCATACAACGCGAGTATGTGAACCTGTTTACTAAAGTAATTTTAGACTCGTTAGCTCAGCTAGGAGCCGTGTTTATGCTTGTTTGGTCACTTAAATTGATAAGAATTTTAATACGCGTTGGGTTTTACTCGGATTAGTGTACTTCATACATATCCAATATTATGCTTGACCCAATGATACCAATTTACTGCATTTCACAAATTGTGTGCAGGCTCTTCTTCACAACCACTGCACTGGCCTGTCACCTAATTTCTAATGAATCCTACTGCCCCTGATGAATTTATTTAAGAAGTTATTGCTCGAAATTTGTCTACATATCTAAGATATTAGGACGTTTGAGACTTTCTTGATGATCAATTACCAGGGTCATATAAACGAGTAACGCGCTTTGACAGAGCCGATTTAAAATAGCAGGATCTTATGTTATGGTCGTTTGCAAGTTTGATCAAATTTAAAATTGTAATGAGATAAGTTACTCAAAGCATAAATTCAAGTACTCGTATCAATTAAGCACGTTATAGTGCCTAACAGTGAATGTTAAACTGGTTATTAGGAAGGAAGCATCGAGCTGTACATGGGAAACAAAGATGCATGGTAAATGGTAGCGTCCTTTTTTGCACAAAAACATGCGCCAAGTTCTGAATCTGACTTACTGAAATGATTATGGGTATTATGATCTGAAGTAGTTTTTAGACGTGAGATATATTTCACTTTTATTCAGCTCGCCACAAGTGCGGCACATAATAGCATCTATTTAAGGGTCATTAAATGAATGCCTTTCCATTAAAATTGTTTTTATTATTTTCCTGCAGCCGCGGTAGTAGAAGATAAATACTCGGTGAGGGGCCATCGTCGCAGAACTACTCTAAAGATTCCACACGCTAATATAAAATCGATCATTTGCTTTGTTCCCGTCGTCAATTCAGCAACAGAATGGAGGACCGTTTCACTTCCGGTTGTAATTGCCTCAAATGGTATGATACATCATGTTTCAATGTGCAATAGGCGTATGACATTCTTCTCAGAACGATTTCTTACTTTCGGGTTTCTCTCTTGCAGACATCAATTACATATCAAACCAAATCGTGCAAAACCCCCCGGAGAATAATGTTATTGACCTCGACTCCCTGACCTACCACACAGACTACGAAACTCCGGCTCTGAATTCTCCCCAGCACCAGAGTCCTAAACAGCAGCAGCAGGAGCCACCGCTACAACCGATTTCGAACGATATTGCTCATCCTCAGCAGAATCGTGAGCAGCATCAAACGCCAGCGGTAATCCTTCACGAGCACCAGCAACAACCACAACTCACGCCAACGGTTCAGCAACTTCATCCTCATCAACGAGGGGATGCGCAAATGTACACCAGTGCCAAAAACCCACACCAAGAGTTGAAGCCCATTCAACAAACCACGCCATTGGAACAGAAACGGGATAGTCCAAATTACTACAGTTACGCTCACGACTCCACTGCCACTGCCGACTACACTTTGGGTAAATCAAATGCTCATCAGTATCATCAACATCATACGCAAACACACGCCAGCCTTGTCCGTCCGCTTCAGCAGCCACCACAAAATGTAGACATATATTCCCCAGCAATTGCTTCACAAGCTTCTACACCGAGTCCTACCAGCATTTCTATTTCAAGATCCAAGAAAACGAGGAGTAGAACCAGCAGTGTGAGTAGTAGTAGTACTAGGACTGCTCCAATTTCGAAACCAGACATCCTCCTCTACGACCCTCTAGAGAAGGACTATACTGCGTTGTATGATTCATTCGAACCGAATCCAAGCAGCAGTAGCAATACTAACACAAAGTTTCGTACGAAACATCATCAGAACCACCATCACAATTATGACCAAGTCAGTCGTAGAGCGAAAGCGCCCACTTCCAAAGCTCCTCATAGACCTTCACCAGTTCCTTCAACGAAGCATTCTAGTAATTATAAACGACGGGAAGAAAATGTGTATGCCACTCCAAGCAAGTCATATAGGGACTACAATGATTACCATAATGATAACGATCAGTTCGGGCTTGACATGAGAATCAATGTTCCTTTTGAGCCGGCAATTCCTAGCAGAGGTAGACATGCCCATGGGAGCAATTACACGGGTGGCTCTGCTCGGGACTTGCCTCTGAGACGGAGTACCATTAAGAGTCTTCAGAGTACCGGGTCAAGTTCACTCAGACGACCCAACGCTCACTCTCACCCGTCTGGACCCCCAACTCATTACCGGACTCCTAGTGATAAATTAGACTACACAATTGAGGACTCGTATAGTCAGCACGTGAGACTTTCTCTCCCATCTAAGAGCAAATTACACGCAGCGCCAGAAAGAGCTCGAGGTCACACGCTCTCTGCTCAACCAAGTCATGCCGACCATGAACGAGGAAGAAGTCATACGAGTGGGAGCGGAGTCAGGAGTAGTGGTAATCACAGGAACATGGATTACTACTACACTGAAGAGTCAACCTCTCCAGTGGAGATTAAGGTGCCTCGCACCAAATTTCACAATGCATTCCTTCGCAGCAGTCAAAGCAATTCACATCATTCCGCTAGTCAAACGAGGGAGGGACACCATGATGATGATAACTCTGAGAGAGACTTTCATGTCGGCTCTCCTTCCATTTCTATTCGTCGAAGGCCGTATTCGGAAGATTTGCATTCACGTCCCACTTCCCAATCTTACATTTACGATCACCCAAAGCCAAGCAATGCCAATCGCGCTACTGCGACTTCTGGAAGTGCTCGTCACCTGTCCCACTCCTCAGCCAGATATCATAAAGACAGATTTCACTCGGAAGACGACGACAACCGCAAGTCATACCGAGGTCAACGAGACCGGTCGCGGTTGAGGAGCCTGAAATTTACACCTGCTGACGCCACCACCGGGAAACGGGTTGTGGTGGACGCCTACGAGCTAACGTCACCCACGATCAGACCAGCATACGCGCTCCATTTCACACCCAAGCATGAGCACGGAAGCAAGGACTTCATTGGGGCAGACATGGAGCTGAGACAACTGCAGTCACGTCATCCACATCGCACCGCATCCAGACCAGCAACAGGAAAAAGCAATAACTCTTCGGATATTTTACATAGTGTTAGCATTAGCATAAGTAGTAAAATTAGTAACGCGTACGACGACGACCAAGTAGCTGCCGGGCTGATATCAGTGGATGATCATCTACATGATGAAATCCCAGTTCCTGCTCCAAAAGCCGATAATGTATCGCGTACGACGACGACGAAGTAGCTGCCGGGCTGATATCAGTGGATGATCATCTACATGATGAAATCCCAGTTCCTGCTCCAAAAGCCGATAATGTAGCTCATGAAAGCGAAGATTATGATGTGTACAGTCCTCAACATAGTCACTACGAAGCGTCAACCACCTCCCCGACGAACAACGTGCCAATTCAGCTTTTCCACGTGAAACCAACAGATATGAGCTCCTTCCGACCTGCTCAGACGGTGGATGAAGATGATGATGAGGATGAAAGAGGTTAACACGCTATATCTCCTGTAATATTAACAATAATTTAGTACTTCAGCAAACGTCATACCGAATGTGTATTTTTTACCAAGATTTTTACCATTTGATATGTTTACAAAACGGACAGACAGCAGCGGTGATGTTTTTGTAAAATATTTTTATAACGGAAATCATGGTGGCTCACTTTGAAAATAACTGTAAGCTTCATTTCACTATATCCCTGACCAGAAAATGTCTCTTATTTAAAACATTTCATTTCACGGAATGTGCAAACAGACATGTGTATGGTTAATGTTGGTATATGACTGATTTGCATTGCAAGTAATATACGACTTTGATTCTTGTACAATCACTACGCGAAACATTTAATGTAATTATTGCGTCGTGAGTTTTTATTTAAATAGATACTACTTATATTTTGTGTCGACAACACTTCAATATATTTGCATTTGTGCTTTCATGCTGTCTGTATTCTCAAAGGGACCAAATGCAGGTAAATACATTGCTACAATTTAGGTGTATTAATTGTACAGAATGTGCTGCAATTACAATTCTTTATAACAGTTTACTCTGACTTCGGAATAAAGATAGTAAGAAAAAACTTCTCCCATTGTCACGTAACTGTTCTGCTATAATGACTTCGGTCAATTGTCAGCGAAATACTTTCAGAGAATTATTGTGCAAGCAAGAGAAAAACGGTAATTTGCTCTGCAAGCTGCAGCATAAGCTTTTACAATCGTACTATTGATTGTTTACTTGGCCTTCGCATCACGTCAATGAATTGTATGAATTTTCCGGACAAAACTAAACTAATCTCTTTTTTGCTGGAGTAGTTTCGCTTATATAAGCTTCAGACCTGAACAATACAATGTATAACCGGATATAACTGGAAAGCACAATATGAGCTGGTTTAACATCTGGACACGTCCGTGCTAATGAATTATTGATGTATTAATGAGGGCGAATTAAAATTTCATACGTATCTCCAATATTTGTAGGTCTCAAACGAAATAGGTTCTTCCTATTATTAGGCATATGTATTAAACATTTACATGCGCGAATTGGCGTCTCAAGTTACTGCCCCGTACTTGCATCTCCATTTTTTATATCCACCCAAATAAGTGACATGGCAAAAGTAGTTATTTTAGCAAAAAGGGGGAGAAGCCTTCCCCTAATAATGTGCTATCAAGTTCAAACCAAGAAGTTTATGCGAAATGGATGACGTCACAACGCTCATCCTATCTATTATTGTACCTACATATAATACAATACAAAACTTATAATCCCAACTTGCATTTGTACGATATATGTATTTTCTACTCATTGAATAAACCACTGTTGTAAGACCCGTCACAGCTTCAGCATGAAAGTATCTGTGTGTGCACTGTGCACAACTAGTTCAGTGTGCAATGTAAACCGTGTGTGGCAAGTCATATTGCCAAAAAGCTAGTGTTTGTGAGTTCAAAATACACAGAACGCGAGAGCAGAATTTTTTATATAACAGAAAAAGGAGGAGACTCCTCAGTAGAACTTCTGACAGTAGGTCAAGTTGTTAGTGAATATATTTTTGAACAAACAGTTAAAGCCATGATGACGGCTGACCTGCCTATACAAAGTCTCTTGCATACGAATAAGAAAGTGTTTGTCTGGAAGCCCAGAATAGAACACCAAGTCTTTCTTATAAGTCAAGCCAAAACTCCTGTCAAAGACGCATATTCCTCATGATCTAGTTTCCTTTTCATATATAGGGCAAAAGATGTTTTTACGTTTCCCCACAAAATGCCTCGTTCACTACAGAAAGCACGAGTAAAATGACTGCAGTGAAATGTTTTTTTTGCATATTGTTCGCATGCAGTATTTCGATAGCAAAGATCTAGAAAGAAATGAGGCGAAACGAGTGAATACCATTACGATACTTTTACATCACATTACCTTCAAGAATGATGACAACTCACGACAAAGAGACTTAAAATGCAGAGGAAAGTCTCGAGGAAAAAAATGCAATGCTGAAATAGTGTTAGTAGTGCTGATGCATGCTACTGGTTACATCTGACAACGATATGAGAAACGAATTTATATTCATACACCACGTCGCGTCTGAAGATTCCTGTTTTTACGCAGAAGCTTGCTGACTGAGGTGATGTACTTGCCAAAATGGTTATATAGGACTTAACTCTAAAAATGTAGACTATAAGCATTGATACATTACGGACTTTGTGTGGACACGGCACAACTAAGACGATTGCGATCCTCTGCACATTACTTGGCTTTCTACATGGCTGTGAATATTTTTTTCTTGTATTGCTAGACAAAAAGCTTATCATTCACACTTATTAGAATGTGCTTGAATGTCATCGTGTTTTTGTGTGGAGGAGATTATTTGTGGATTTCACTTTGCCATTTTTTTTCTTCTCTGCCACAATGTTGTCGAGCTTCTATCGCATAGACATGGTCACGTAGAAGTACACGGGAGTTGGGTCTCTCCTGAAGAAATTGAAGGTGTTCTACTGCTCTCGTCTCACTTTTATCCTTTATTAGCGTTCTAACTCTGAGAATTCAGCAAACATTGAAACGTTCTTCTTGAGTGGAAAAATATTGAACGAGTACGAAAAATCAAAAGTGATCAAAATTTCCACATTTTAATATACGCAGCAGTTTACCTAATAAACTGAAAAGGTCTCCGAAGCTCAAATCTTCTCAAAGTTCGTTAGACTATTAACGATCTGAAAGTAACACATAAATTAGCGCGAGCTCTGCTCGAAAACTTGCAAAAAAACATACTCCACAATAACTGTCTTGATAATATGCGATCACATTCCTTGTGAACCTCAATTATTATTCATTTATCCCCAGTGACTCTCTCGTGTGTTGTGATTCACCATCTTATGTGACTACGTGACCAATATTTTCTTCCCTTGCAACGCTTACAGTGAGCAGTGAGAGTGTAAAAGAGCTGATGAAGAAAGCCGGTTTCTTCGATCCAATATAATTTCAAACTTTTTTTTACAATGGCCACATACACGAATTATTTGTGCCAAACCCACCACAAGAAGTGAATAATTTGTAAAAAAAAATGTGCATTTGGTGCACACACCAAAAAATTNCACAAGAAGTGAATAATTTGTATAAAAAAATGTGCATTTGGTGCACACACCAAAAAAATTCAAAACGAGTACGGTATTTTCTCGCTACGATCATCACAAAACTAGTTGTTGAAAACGCAGGTGGATTGGATGTCTACAACAATGCGTCCTTTCATTTGATGTGAATATTGTCCTTTCAAGCAGCACCCACCACATCAGACAAGCATATGTGTGCCTTGCATCGTCATCGACAATATCCACGTTGATTCTGTGAGGAAAGCCGTGTTTGCTCTTGTGGAGCACGTAAAACGACTTCATCGTTGACATTGAGAATGTTGTGTGAGCATCACCTCAATAGTCCATATTCGATATTATGCATCTCTGTTTGCGTAGTATGAGCCATTGTGTACGAACAAATGTGATGATGATGACGTTCGTCGTGATGAAGACCGATATTATTACAAGAGGCCTACCTAAGCCACGAAATGCAAACTCTGAGATGTGGTGAACTCATATAAAGATTTGCTCGAGGAAACACGTACGCCCCGAGTGTGAGTGCCGTTGCATACCTGCGGAAAGTTGTAGAAGTCAAAGGGTTATTTACGAACTCCTCTTGCTTTCAATGTATTAAATTCCTCCGACCTGATCTGGTGTGGTCTACCTTCCAACTGTTTCATACTTTGCAACACACATTTTTTCGCGAGTGGATTGTGAATGCAGGGAAATGTTGCGAAATATTATCATCTCGTATGTATCACATTGAGTTGATTTGTGTGCAATGCACCAAGTCCGTTGCCGGCTTTGCTGCACACATTTCTTCCGAGACTGTATCTCGTATTATTGGATTGCGATGATCATCCAATCTCACCAAAGTTGAGTATTACACTGTGATCGTGATTGTGAGTGAAACGTGCAAGTATTTTACTCTTTTCCTGCTTTTCAGGCAACATTGCAAATCGTAATCTTTGCACAAATCGAGATCGTTCTCGGATTCTATATAGGAAGTTGTGGGCTTTATATATGCCTTAGTTGCAGTGTAGAGAGAAAGGTTCACAATTTAAAAATTCTTGCTTCATTATACGACGGATCAAAGTGATGAGTTCCACTTTCCTTGTAAACACAGCGAAACGAATACGAATTTTCATTTTTGGCTTTGGTCGAAGCATATCTGTATGGTGTGTGTGCTAAAGTATCAAAGGAATTTGCGAGCACGTATAACTTGAATTTATCATCATTATATCAACAACCTGAAGGAGAATGGAGAGTAAAGCTTTTGTGGTCGAGTTGTGTTGTGAAACTTATTACGGAATTAAAAGTGTATCAAACACATTACTGACCAACAAAGATACGAGAAGAAGGAGGGCAATGCTCTCAATTGCAGCTCGTACTCTGAGATTGAATGAAGAGATTAACGCTCTTGTTCATCAAGTCCACTTGTGCGTAATATAATAAGCCTTTGTGGATTTCAATTCAAGCCTTTCACACTTTTACACATTGTACTGTGAGCATTTACTACGAATCCTTGACTTTGTGAAGTTTGACCTTGAAGAACGTGTGTCGTTTGTCGTGAGTGAGTGGTCAGTGCTGGACAAGACGTGAGTTACAAGTGAAAACATAAGCTTGAGAAAAGCTCCAATGTCGTGTTTGTGAAAGCTTGAAAGCACGCTTTCCAAAAGTCGAAGAAAGGAAGCCGTTTCAATGTATCCGAAGCCGACTTTTATATAAAAAATCTCGTAGTAAACTCTCAAGTGTGTATGCCTATGTGTGTTGACAAAACATAAAAGCAGGATTTTGGAATGGAAAATTCTGAGCGATGCTCGCATTTTGACATGAACAACTCTCGTCTATAAAACGTCTATAAAATTTTTCTGTGCATCTGTGCTTGTTCTGTTTAATGAACGAAATCTTCTAAACATAAGGTAAATCTTTTACGGAAATTATCAATTATCAATATGTCAAAAGCGTATGTCGCAACACAATCACAAAATAATGAGGAACAAACTGAAATGATAATACCCCGATTGTATAACATAACTGCGTTGGATTGTCATTCACTTTATGTATGAATATTATAAGGTGTATTTTATTGGTTTATCCTCTGTCATATTATTTCCTATTAGGATGCATTTGCCCAAGAAATGAGTCTTGGATTTCATGCACGTTACAATGCTACATAAAAGTGAAGGCCTTGGAAGCTTCTGTTGAGTACCAATTTTTGCTCATTATTTGCATTTTAAGCATGTCGACTTACATCATTTTAATGGGATCTCCAAAATAATGAGCAATCATTCTCAGCATTTGACGTGACCTCATCGACAAACAAATCAAAGTTATTAATAGCAAGGTGCTTCAGGTCGAAAGAATGTATGACAATAACAAAATTATTTCAAAAGATCAATTCTTTGTGTTGAAACTCTTGAAGAGGTTTTGTACGTAATAATCAGCAGAAGGATGTGAATGGCTTATGATATCACCAAATTATGCGACAAAGTTAGCAACGGTGTGGTGACAGCAATCTCGCATTTGTTGTATCGTACTCCTATTTATTGTAGCAGGATAGGACCGCCTCCACAATGAATTGATAATAATCATGTCTGCATTCCACACTCCAAACTAGTTCATGGATCATCATCAATCCATCGCATTTTGGTGGCAGGTTATGTACATAATAAGTGCGTGGTGGTAAAAAGGTCAAGGTTGAATTTGTTGAAGACTTGGTGACATGTTTGTCATGCTGAAGTAGGAAATATCGTGACGTGGTATTGTCTAGAAGAAGCTGTGGAGGCGGTAGTGAAAGTTAGGAAATCCTTGCAAAATACAAGCTTGGTATTATGCCTATATGTAGGTTTAAAAAAATTACGGTAAAACAGTTTAAAACTGTGGTAAATCCGTTCTAAACTTCTTTAGACTTGTAAATTTCGTCATTGTTCACCGCGTCATGTATCAATTTATTGAAAAAATTATAACTGAAAAGTCATGTCATCGATATTGTTGTAGTGTGAGTTTATGTAAATTGATGGCAGCTTCATGAGGTGAATTGCATGCGTTTTTATAGATATTATGTCGTTTTAAAACAGCTTAGATTCGAATTTGTTGCTGTTTTCTAATTTGCATAAAAACACCGAGAGCGATACGTTTCGCTATCGTTCTTTCAAACGTTCCAGTATCAATTCACTTCTTTCTCAGGCTAGAAATTTCAGTGGAAAGAAAAGTTTTAGGGTACATTGCATGTGTAAGGCACTAGTCACAACTACAAGAAGAAGAAAGTAGGAGCACAGCCTTTTAGTAAAATATCGATTTCTAGAGGTTTCTATCCGGTTTTATGACCTTGCTCATGGCCGGGCAATTCCATTTTCCTGGAAACATTACTTCAAGTGTATGTATGCATTGCGGGTACTGGGTTAGACTCAATGGAGCACAGCCGTTTTCCAATCTCCAACCCACATGAAGCCATGCTCTCTCTTAAAGGCCACCAACATGCATGTAGGTCTTTGATGTGCTTGCAGTTTGTGGTTACCAATTTGTTTCCCGCTTCGTCTTTTTATGCCATGCGAAACGAAATTTCCTCTCGAGGAGGAAGCCCTCTCACAATGTTATAATGAAAAAAATAATAATGCAATTACTTTCACCGAGTTGGCTTTTAGTTGTTAATAAAAAGAAGACATTTACGGTATTCCAATCAAGTTTAAACTTCAACAAAAGCAAGAATCTCGAGAGCCCCGTACATCAAAAAGTGTTAAATTTTATATGTCGACGTTTCAAAACCCATCGCTCCAATCCTCTCAAGATTTATTGACAATATGCAAATTTTTCTAGGAAAACAAGCGCTCCAGTCTCAAACGTTCAATAAAACTCGTTAATTTGAGCGTGACCGAGACTCACTTGCGATGCGTGCCGTAAAGTTCTGTATTGACGAGCGGCTTTCTATATAACTTTAGGACAATCCCGTGTCTTACTAGAAGCACCATTCTCTATTACATCCAGAAGAACAACGACAACGTGACGCACGGTGGTCTCTGCATGTAGACATTGTTCGAAGTCACGATGTTTGCATGTGACCCG